>PVIA01013353.1:0-32597 GCA_004024845.1 Tonatia bakeri | reverse complement strand
TGTTTCCCGGCTTTTGAAAGTGGCCGTCCTGCGCCGTTCTCCACGGTGTTTAAATAAACGCTGTTTATTTCAGTTTCCTCTTCGCCGCCCTGCGGCCACGGTCACCGGTTCTCACTGCCGCACAGGATGGAGAGTGCCACACACTGCCGCGTTCCTCGGCCCCGGGACGAGGGCAGGTCCTGGCTGCCTGAGAACCCCGACGCCCCCAGGGCTCCAGCCCGAGCGTGGGGACCCTGGGTTTGTGCTGGGAGGGGAGTGGAGAGCACTGTCCGTGTCCTTCTCATAGACGGGAATATCGTTTACGTGCGGTCAACCCCGCCCTCGTGAAAGGAACAGCTGCCCGGTCCGGGCGCAGCCCACGCAGCCGACGTCCCCTCGCCCACAGTCACTCCTTTTCAGTGTTCGTATTAGCTCGCTGACCTTCGGATGACAGGAGTTAAACGAATGAGCAGCTCAGTCCATAAATCACGGGCTGGTTGCTCCTTCTCGGATGATCCATTTTCTCTGCCCATCAGCCCCCGCCCCGTCCGCAGGCCCCCGAGCCCACGCTCCGAGCCGACTGTGTCGGGCGTGAACTATGCTGTCTCACTGCACGCAGAAAGCAGTGGGTTGGTTTTGAACTTGTAACACGGCACAACGGCCTTGCCCTGCAGTTTGGGACGTTCCAGCGCCACGCGGCGGCCTCAACTGGCCAAGGCCTGGGTGCAGGGGTTGCCGTGACGCCTCCGCAGCCTCTGGTGGGGTGCGGGGCCAGCCTGGTGGGGTCTCCAGTCCCGATCACGCTCCCTCTGGGAAGGTGGATCCAACCCATGACCCAGAAGTGCTGTCCCCTCCCTGAAAGCCTCCAGCCCCCCGCTGCCCACAGCATGAAGGCTTCGGGCCGGCTGGAGATGCCCTGTGCTTCCCGCCCACTCCCTCCCCGAGATAAACGCCGTCAGTTCTCCAAACCACACACACACACATGTGCATGCATACTGCACACATGCACAATACATGCCTGCATGCAGACATGCATGCATACGCACCGAGACACAGAAACTCTGCCCGCTGCAGAAGTGGCTGACATCCGAGCCGGGGCAGAAGCAGGACAGGAGCGTGGGGCCCCCTTCCTAGCTGACGGCGGGCGAGCCATGGGAGGCGGCGAGGCCCAGGCAGTGCGCTCTCAGGAAGCACGTAAGAGATCAATAAGGACATCAACCGCCAGCACGGGGGAGCGGCAGGGAGATTTAAATTCCTGAGTCCGCCAGGAGCCCGAGAAGGTACTCACTGCCGGGCTTGGGGGCAGGCGAGGCAGCCGGCAGGTAACCCGAGCACCGTGCCGTCCTCCGTGTGCCTCACCTGTCTGTGCGACGCGAGGTGGCCCAGGGGCGGGCGAGGGGAAGGTTCTTTCTGACGAGCTGTGCTGGCTAGGGGACAGATTAGACATCAAGACACCTGAATGCCACCATTTCTAAAGAAGATTCTATTTGTTTATTTTTAGAGGAGGGGTGTGGGGGAGAAAGGGCGGGAGAGAAACATGGATGTGAGAGAGAAACAGCCATCGGGTGCCTCCTGCTGTGTGTTCCCCGACCGGGGACCCGGCCCGTGCCCTGGCCCGGGATGAACCGGCGAACTTTCGCCTTGCGAGGTGACGCCCGGCCCGCTGAGCCACGCCGGCCAGGCTTGACCACCATGGTTTTAAACTGTGACGGGTTGGTGGGTGCAGGCAATGGTCATCGTGCTGAAATGTGAAGTATCGTCCATGAAATACTGCTGCACCCCCACCCAAAGCCCCTCAATCTCATCAAGCTTCTAGACCGCCCACGTCCAGAAGGACAGAGCGTGCCTGAGCGTCTACGTGGTTTTATCGGGTGCCACCTGCCAGCGCCGACCAGGGACGCACTGAAGGACGAGGGCCCGGTGTCTGCGACGAGGCAGACCCACGGAGGGAGGAAGGGTGCGGGCCATCCGAGACCGAAGGGGACTCACAGGCAGAGAAGGCAACGGCCGAGTCTGGTTGTGCACGCACACGCACACACATGCACACACACACGGAGGCACACGCACACGGACACGCACGCACACGCACACGGAGGCACACACACACGCATACGCACACAGGAAGCTGAAATCCTGGACAGAAAACCCAGGGACACGGGGACAATGGCGGTACGTGTGTAGTAGGAAAACTGATGGTTGAAATGGTACAATCTCGTGCTTGTTTCAAAAACGGGAAAAGGCCTGCGTCTGAGTCACGCACCACGACACTTAGAGATGCGATGAGGCTCTTCTTGGGATTTGCCTCCAAGTGCCAGGAAGCAGGATGGGGAGGGGGGGGCCGGGGGCAAGGCCGGCCCAGAGGGGATCACTGTGAGCGGTGGGGGCGGCCACAGCCGGGGGCGTCACTCGTCACTCCCTCTGCCCTTGCACGCACCTGTGATTTCTGTGAGAACGTGGAAACCGAAAGGGTAGTGCTCGCGGAGAAAAGCCTCGGCGTCCGGCCCCTCCGTCTGCGAAGGGGCGGTGGTCTGAGTGTCTCCGGGCCGGTGGAGGGTGTTTATACTCCACGCCCGCACAGACCGGGGAGCGGCCGTCCACTGCGGCCGAGTGTGTGGAGTTCATCTGTGTGTGCGACCTCGGCCACACTGCCGCCGGGGGCAACGAGACCCTCGTCGCAGCCCTGCCACGTGGGGGAGCCGCAAAGGGGTGAGCAGGCCCGAGCGGTGGGACCCCGGGACCACGGCCCTGGCCTGCCAAGCCCCCCGAGAGCCGCCCGCCGCTCCCCCTGCGTGGGTCACCCGCGTCCTCCCAGCAGCCGATCTGCCCTCCTGCCTTCGTCTCCCGGGGCTTGTTTCCCGGGGAGTCCCTCGTCCTCGGGGCCCTTTCTGAGCCGCTCAGTGTGCCTTTCTGGGACCGGTCCGCCCTGTCCTCGGCCGGCCAGCATCTCTGGCAGCTTCCTGGGCTTCTCCCGGGTGAAGTTTCAGGAGCACGAGTGCGTGTGAGGGGCCGGGCTGTGGGTGGCGGTCGGCGTCACAGACAAGCTGTCTCAGCGGTGCCCCGGTGCCCACTGCCCGTGCTGGGCGTCTGTGTGAGCGGGCGGCCCTCTGACTCCCCCGTGCTCACACCCGTCCCTGTGCGCCCAGAGCTGCGGGCTCCCGGAGCCTTCAGGAAGGGCCCGCCCACGCCGGGGTCCCAGCAGCGTCCCGCGTGGTCTCTGGCGGTGAGTTCTTTGGGGCAGTGCTCTCTGCAGCCCCCAGGGTCCGCGTGTCACCGCGTGCAGCTGTGGCTTTCCCGTGTTGTGAGGCACCGTTCTGTTTCCCCGACACACTCCGCGCCGAGGCGGCCCATCCGTGCCCCGCAGGCGTGTGCCGACGTGAGTGTGGACACTCGGGCTCACGTGTGGAGACGGTGCGGCCTGGGGGGAAGGCCCCCCGGGGGCACAGCGTGCCGGCCCGGATGTCCACGGCTCCCGTGGACACTCACAGCTGTGCTCCTGGGTTCTCTGTTGTCGGGGCTCCCGCTGTCCCCTCCGCCTGCCCCCACGTCTGCCCCTGTCACCGCGTCCACCCCTGTCACCGCGCTCCTGCCCTTTCACCTGGGCCTCGGGGGCTGCGCCGCACCCGGCGGGACAGGCCCGTTGGGTTCTTCTCCGGAATCTACGCACTCAGGTGGGAGCGCCCTTCCCCCGGGCAGATTTTGGAACGAATGTGCTGGCTTCGTTTCGAAGAGTAATTGTGACCAGAACTGCACCGCGTTTTCCGTGTGCGGTAAAAACAGTTAGGCTTCATAATGACGAATTACCCCGTTCCTGATCGAGGTTTTCTGCTATATTTATTGAAATCTTATTCTTAGGTTGTTTAATGGAGTTCACATTTTTTCCCTCACAAAAATCCTGTGCATTTCTTTTGGAGTAGTTTAGTTCCTTACAATGATAATTAGTTCTGTGAGTATAATCCCTTTCTTCCATTGTATTGCGGGGCGATTATTGCTAGGGTGGAAGAATATTATTCACGAAAGCAAATTCATCTGCGGCCCCGCTGCATTCTCTGTGATTTCAACAGTGGTAATTTTTCCTGCGTTTCCAGCAGACGGCCACGTCCCTTAATAATTTACGCTTCTGGAGGCATTTATGACGCAAGTTCAGGTTGAATGCTGTCCAGTACTTTTTAATGAATTTATCATTAGAACCAAAGGCTTTTCCCTCCAGTAATTAGTTGTTACGGTGTGTTACCGCCGTGGGTTTTCCGTTACCGGATCAATGCCGCTAGTGAAGGGACACGGGGCCGGGGGCAGATGGCGCGGATGTGAGCACCGGACACCTGCGTAATTGCGTTAACCGGGGTCACCGGTAAATGCAATAAAAAAATGTGTTAAAAATGGTTACTTTTGACATAACTTTAGGGTTGGCTGGTAGCATATGTCTGAGAATGGACATTCAATCTCATTTCTGTGCTTTAAAAATATCCTGATGTTTTCCCTTTTGGGGAGATGCTGTCTCAGTTTCCGAAAGAGGGGCATGGAGATTTTCAAATAGAATTATTGATAGATTTAGTTCCCCAATTGTTTTCACTGTTTTGAAGTATTTCGAAAGCAGATCATTAAATCTGTACATGTTTCTGTTTAGTTTTGAATCGTAGCCGACTTTTATCGTCGCCACACATGCTGTGGTTTTGCCTCTACACTACCTTCGATCTTAAATTCACTTCACGTCGCGTCATCCCGGCTGTTTTCCGGGTTTGCGTGTTCCTGTCTCATTTGGCTTCGTGTGTGTTTCTGGCAAACACACGTTTCTTCTCTCCGTTTTGAAAGCGTTTGATTTCCAGGGAGTTTAGTCCATTTACGCTTATTGTGATAACAGGTCTAATGGCACCTGTTTGGCAACAGTATTTCACGGTGTAACAGTTTCCCATGTTATCCCTGAGTCTTTATACTTAATATTCTTCTTCCTGTCGTAATGCCTTAGTGTGTGTGTATCACTAGCTGTTTAATCCAGACTTCTACCAGCATTTTGCCTGTTTTGTCCATTTTAGCCATTCCATTTGGGTTGAAATATTACGTTGTTGTGGATTTAATGTACATTTTCCTAGTTACTAAAGGTATTGGCTATCTTTCACATGTATATGTACAAAACATATCATTTCTTTGGTGAAATATCTGTACGTACGTTTGTCAGGTTTCTAAATTAGATACTGATTTCTTATTTTTGAGTAACAAATAAGTATCCCTTATAGATCATAGATGCAGATCCTTGACCAAATATGTATTTTCCAAATATGTTCTCCCGTATGTGACTTGCTTTTTCTCATTCTCTTAACAAGTTTTTTTTGTTTTTTACACAGATTTTAAATGATTATGAAATACAATTTTCAATATTTTATATCATATTTTATGCTTTTTTTGTCTTATGCAAAGAAATCATTACCTTTTCTAAATTAACAATGACATTCTCTGTTTTCTTCTAGAACTTTTAAGGCTTAAATTCGTTCTTTTTCAAAAGTTGTTTTCGCTATCCTTTATCTTTTTTATTCCTAATAATTCTAGAGTCACCTAACTGATTTCTAAAAACAAATGTAAAAGTCTGATTTGATCAGGACCGTGTGGAATGCATGGCTCCATTTGCGGCTACTTCCCACCTCCGATCTAAAATACAGTTTACTGTAATCCCAGTGGAGTGAGGCCGAGGGCCAGGGGCCGACGAGGCCTCACTGTGGGCTCTGGGGGGAAGTTCAGGTGGGTCGTGAGGGGCAGGTGGCCCCTCTGAGCCCCCTCTGGCCCCCCTGGGGTCAGACCTGGGCCCCCAGGGCGTGCAGCAGCCCGACCGAGCCGGAGGTCCAGAGGCCCGGCTCCGGATGGGTGAGCTCACAGGAGCAGCCCCCCATCCGGGTGACTGGCCACCCTGGGAGGGCAGGCCCGTCTCCCCAGCCCGTGAGGGCCCAGCTGCCAGAGCCTGAAAATGCCGAAAACAAGAAAACGTGGTCAAGACGATGATTAAGACACTACCTCTTCCAGTCCACGGACACGGTATATCTTTCCTCACTCGGGCATTTTAACTGTATCTCCCTCCCCGGCGGATGGCTGCTCACAGCACAAAGATGGCTCGTGTAGCCTGGTAAATGCTCCCCAAAGGCTGCACGGTGCTTGGTACGGTTTGAAGGGGTGTTCTAGACGTTTCCGTGCCCAGCGTTTCACTGGTATGTGAAACAGTGCAAGTGTGCACACAGTAGCCTCTGCCCTGAACGCTCACTGGATGCAATCACGAGCACAAGTGAGCGGCTTCCACTCTCAGTCACGCCGGTGCCGTTCCTCCCCGATCGGTGCGCCGGGTTCACGCCTGTTCTGTCGGCACGCTACGTCACTGACGCCAACGTTGTTCTCCCGTTTCTGGGTCCGCTGGCCGCACACTCCCTCTCGTCCGCCCCGGGTCTTCCCGCGTCCTCGCAAATGTTACTGGGTTACAGGAGTGACAACCCCACGACCATCTGGTGGGCGTGGGACACACGCGCCCGGTCCCGTCTGTGAGAGAAAGTGAAGGCTGCCTGGCGGGGGGTGTGTAACACGACCACAACACCCGGCTTTACGCTGGGGTCACCTGTCTGCAGGTAGTGAGGCTGAGGGAAGTTCAGGGTTTACTGGTCATTTAACATCTTTTTTCCAACTTCCTCTTTTTTCACATTTTCCCAGTGTGTAGATATCGTATTTTATGAGGATTGTGGCCACCCTTGGGGACCAGTGTTGGGCGTGACGGGAGCCTGTGGGGCTGGTTCCACGAGCGTGCGTGTGGGGCATGCCCCTCGGCCTGCGTTTCTCAGCTGCGTCCCCACCTGTACGCGTGCCGTGGGCAAGTTTGAACAGCGTTGTCCCTAATTTCCAGATCGAGTCAGTCACAGGGGCCGGGACTCTCTAGGAGGGCCGGGGAGCTCGCTCCCCAGACACGCCGGGGCCCTCCCCGCGAGTCACAGACTCAGGGACGCACGGTCGCTGTCGGCCGCAGAGTTTTCACTTCAGTCGTCCGCCGGCCACCCATCGGCGCACCTGCAAGTTCTCCGTGACTCAGTCGTGTCCACACACGTCTGGGTCCTTTCTGCGTACCCGGGGCCAAGCCGGACGATGGCGTTAAAAAGTGCTTAATTTGTTAAATGAATGATTGGATGGATTGCGGGGGTGGACAGATGGATGCATGGATAGATGGATGGAAAATAGATGGATGGTGGATGTATGGATGAATGGATGGATGAGTGGATGGTGGATGGTGGATGGTGGATGGATGGTGGATGGATGGATGGGTGAGTGGATGGATGGGTGAGTGGATGGATGGATGGTGGATGGATGGATGGATGGATGGATGGATGGGTGAGTGGATGGATGGATGGATGGATGAGTGGATGGATGGATGAGTAGATGGATGGATGGATGAGTGGATGGATGGATGGATGGATGAGTGGATGGATGGATGAGTGGATGGATGGATGGATGAGTGGATGGATGGATGAGTAGATGGATGGATGGATGAGTGGATGGATGAATGAGTGGATGGATGGATGAGTGGATGGATGGATGAGTGGATGGTGGATGGTGGATGGTGGATGGTGGATACACGGGTAAATGGCATGGCCTTGCTGCTCAAAACTGTAGTTTTCTGTCTCTCTCCTTCCTCTCTGTGCCTTCACCATCTACCACTCAGATGACACCGGGGTTTCCATCTTTCCCTGGCTTTCCCAGAATAACCGTGTGAAAACCCAACCCGATCTGACACAGCTGCCCTCCGCACCTTGCACGGACTCAGACCCAAGCCCCTAAGTCAGCACCGGCCCTGCTCACCCTACTCCGTGCTCAGGTCCTGGTGTGACCGCACCCCCTGCTTCCGTGTGAAATGTACCGAGACAGACGGCAAACAAACCAGTGTCCGCCGGAGGTAATTCCGAACGACGGCCTTCTCTGCAGTGCAATGCAAGGTAGGAAAAGGTGCCTTACAGGGTGCTGGGGCCCCCGAGAGCAAAGACGGAGTGTGCAACAGAGGGAAAGCTCGGGGGGCTCGGGGGTGGCGGCAGGCGGTCCCCGGAGAGGCTGGCCCCTCCAAGGGCGGTGTGCTCCGGGACGGGTTTCTTCCGCGTGGAGTGAGCAGCTGAGGCCAAGAGGGCTCACGAGAGGCATTCAGAGGCAGCGTCACAGCAGAGACAAGGGCTCTGTCCACTGCAGCAGGACCCGTCCCGCGGGGCGGTCCACCAGCGAGAAGGGGGCTCCTTACTGAGGCCTTGGGGGAGGTCATGGTCACTGGCACCCTGGTTAGACCCACCCCCTGCTGTTCAGGAGGCTGATCGCCACTCCCTTTTACAAAGCATTTCCGCACTTGTCCTTGGAGCCGAGAAGGGCCGGCTCCAGTGGCGTGCTCGGGCGTGGGTGCCCTCAGGAGACACGTTCCCGCGGGTGTGGGGACAGTTCTGGGAGCGCAGGGCACAGTAGGACACGGGGCGGCGCAGGAGGAGCCCAGAGCTGGTGGGGAGTCTCGGGCCCTTGTCCCTCGTCTGTGCGCCCCACACACGTCTCTGCCACTGTCTGCCGCCTCCAGGCGAGGCTGCCAGCTCCCCGGGCTCTCACCAGCTCTCCCGGCCTGACCGTCCCCCGGGGGCCCTCGGAGGTCCTGCCACGGCCTCCTGCAGACGTGCCGCATCAGCGGGGGCTTCTTGAGTGACACTGCCGCTGCCCGACGCAGGAGGGGACTGTCAGGCGGCAAGGAGGCAGTTGCGTTCCGAGACAACGGCAATGATTTGTGTTTCAAACTTTCGATTTATCTGCACCTGCATTTGGGTCCCTGCCCACGGAGGCCAGCAGCGCCCGATACAGAGCCGGCCAAGCGCGGCCCCCAGGAGCCCGGGCGGGAGCGGCCCCCACTCGTTCCGTCTGGTTGTCCCCGGCGATGGCAAGAAGTCGTTAAAAAGCGCACCTCCGACTCCAGCTTCGATCGATGGCCGGGCTGCGGGCGGTGTCAGGTCCGAGACAGCGGGAACTGCGTGATGCAGCAGACGGGTCCCCTCCGGCCGGGCTGCTGGAGAGAGCTCTGTAATAACACAATGTCGCAGACAGTGGGATCGATGCTGTCGACTCTGCCCAGCGCTGAGCGATGGCTCGGATTCGGGCGCCCCGGATGGATGGACGGGGCAGCTGTCGCCTCCCCGCTAATGGATCCTCGGGGGCCCCCGGAGCGACCCAGCTCCCCCCCACAGCCACCTCCGTCAGCTCATCCTCTGCCACGTGCCTCCTGAGGATTGGAGCAGGAGTCCACCTTAGCATGGTCAGAGTCTCGCCGTTCAGCAGGTGTCAGGGCCTCTGCAGAGGCTTATTTTGGGCAGTGGATGGGAGGCGTCCCTCAGCCTCCGGGGAGATGGCTCATGTCCACAGAGCGGCCCACGGAGCGGGACGGAGCCTGGCATCGGAGCGCACAGCAGGCAGGAGGCTGGTGTGGAGACCTCCTCTGGTCTCGCACACAGCTCCGCCCCCGGCCGCCTCCGTCAGCTCAGCCTCCGGCCTCCACACGGCCCTCCAAGGCTTCCCTCGCAGGTGACCGGAACCTTCCGCTGTGAAAACCCAGCCGCCACCTCCTTGCCTCCCTCAGCGACTCTGGGCCCCGACGCTCGCCTGGCTCATGGCGGGGCTCAGGGTATGCTTGTCACAGACACAGAGAGGTGCCCTCTGTTTCCTTCCCGCGTCTGATCTCACTCACCCCTGTGCCCTGGGCCGGCGACAGGAGAGGGGGTGGGGCTGGGGGCGGGCTCGGCCACCAGACTGCCATCTCTCTCTCTCTTGGTGGAACGCCTTGCCTCTCGGTGACCTCAGTCTCTTTGCACTCGCTCCAAATTCAAATCTCGCATTAAAGGCTGTTCCCCTGATTTGTGTCTTCTGTCTTGGCCCCTGCACCCCTCCCGGGGTGAAGGAGTAGGTGCTGTGAGGCAAACGGGGGGCAGGGGGTGCCCCACGGGGGCTGGGGAGTATCCTTGCCCCAAAAGCAAACTTGGCTGAAGCCCCTCACCCTGTCTTCCCGCCCCGGCCCGGGGCCCCCTCGGGTGCCATTCATGGGCATCTCTCTGCCACCTCGCTGTCCCCTCCCTGCCCCTGATGGAGGACGGGCCTGGAGAGTGGGTTCCCAAGGTGTCCGGCGGCCCGACCCAAGTTCCCACTGCGTGTCCTGCGTCTCGCACAAGGAGGACTCCGGTTTGGAAAGTCCCCGTGAAGAGCCAGGGCACTGAGCAGGGACAGGTGGGCCAGGTGTCCTCTTCGTCCCTCACGGACCTTCCTCGGGCTGAACACGTGAACGGTGAGGACAAGTGACCCGCAGGCTCCAGGGACCCGGGCTGACCGGCTCTCCCACGGGTCTGGGGGCCAGGCAGGGTGCCGGGGGCAGTGCAGGGCGCCCCGGCGACTTGACCTCCAGGAAGAGCGATGGACAGTTTCACGTGTGAGTTTATCCCAGAGTCAGGTTTTGTTTAGCTGCTGGGGAACCCGAGAGGCTCGTGGGCCGTGTGGGTCAGCCCGCTGCCGCTGGTCGCCACTGGGGCGGCGACTGGAAGGCACGCTGCATGGAGAGCCCGTCTCTGCATGGACTGGCCCTTTGCAGCGGTGACAGGCCCGCTGAGCCCCACGGTGCTGCCGAGAATGAACGGGGTGGGGGTGGGGCAAAGTTTAAAACACCCACGTGTTACCTTTGCCTCCCCATTTCCTCGGTTTCAGAAGTACGGTGACTTCTTTCGTGCCGTCTGCACTCAGGAAGTAGGCCAGAGACACACACTTGGCTTCCCCTACAGGGTGGAGTCTCAGAGCGGGGAAGGGAGGGGGCTCGTACCGGGGCCTCCGCGAGGCCACCGAGCCAGACCCGGGGTCTGGGCGCCGACCCCAGAACATGGCTGCTCCGCACGAGGGGAGGTGTCCGCCGTGGGCAGGCGCCGCTCGGCCCTCCTGTTCCTTCTGCAGCCCGGCCGGGAGCCCAGGCTGGCACCCTTCACCTGACACCCACCGGGGCCAGGCCTCCTCCTTGCAGACACACCCAACGCCCAGGTCCCACCCAGGGCACCGTCTGGGCACAGTGGCCCTTCCCTCTGAGCCCAGCAGAGGCGCCTGTGAGTCCGGGGCTTTATTCTGCCAAGTGTCTGAGCCGTGACCGCTTTCATCTGAAGCCATCTGGCGCTTCTCTGTGCAACAGAGGGCAGGGCCCAGAGGCGGGGTCCAGCACGCAGTGGGGTGTCCGGAGAGCCTGAAGGCAGGCCCACACCCCACGGAGCACTTGCCCAGTGTGGGGAGAGGCTGACCGAGCCCCAGCCTGGTGTGGGGCCGTGGAGGCAAGAGACCCCACAGATGCACAGGGTGCCACCAGCGGCCAGGTGGGTGGGAGGCCTGGGACGAGCCGATGATACATCGGGGAGCCCTCCTCAGGCTGCCTCCTTGCTTCTGAGACCCCCAGGCACGCAGGCATTGAGGTGGCCCTGGTGACGGATGCGGCAGGACACTGGACGGGGGAAGCCTTCTCCGGAGTCCTCTGCGAGACTGCTGGCCACGGGGCCACCGGTGCAGGGGCGCAGCTGAGGATGCGGACAGCTCTGGTGGCGGGCGGACAGGCGGGCACGGTCCAGCCTGCCACCATCCCTGAGCAGTCCTTTCCAGGACGGCCGGGAAGGCTGTGCCACCAGGGCCGGCTGGCCTCAGCGAGACTGTGGGGCAGTGCGGTCTTCCCTTCTCCCTGGAAGAGGCTTTTTGTGCGTGTGAGGGTTCTGTTACGTTTTGTTATTCCGTGAATGTCAGGAAGAATTCACAGGCACGCGGGCTCGGAGGATGTTTCCTGTGTGGAGGGAATTTAATTTTGGATTTAATTGCCCAATACTTGAATAAATACAGAACTTTTCCAGATTTTTCTGCTTCTTCTTGAGTCTGCTTCAATCCATCGTGTTTTTGACTTTTACAAATTTTGCCTTTTGCATCTTTTTTTAAAAAAATAATCTTCTGCCCTGGCTGGCGTAGCTCAGTGGATTGAGCGCGGGCTGCGAACCAGGCATCGCAGGTTCGATTCCCAGTCAGGGCACATGCCTGGGTTGCAGGCCATGTCCCTCAGCAACCACACATTGATGTTTCTCTCTCTCTTTTTCTCTCTCCCTTCCCCCTCTAAAAATAAATAAATAAAATCTTTAAAAAAATAATAATCTTCTGCAGCATCGTCAGGAATTACTCTTTCTAACCAAGCAACATTTACTGTGGCTGGTTTAATTCATTATAGTGGTTTGCTGCCCTCTCTTCAACTTCTGATTTTATTAACTGTGGCCTTAAATCTCATTTACCATTATTTTCTCCAGTTACTTCATATTTACTCCAGTTAATTCGTATTTAGGCTGATTTTGAACCTTCACTGTTTTCGAATACGGGACCCGCGTCCGTGAACTTCCCCGTGAGCCCGATGGACTCCTGTCTCGGTGACTCGTGGTCAGAGGAGGCGCCGGGCGTCACGCCAACCGTTGCCTGGAAACGGACGGCCACGAGGCCACGGAGGCCACGGATGGCACTTCCAGGAACTGGTCACCGGCACGGGAAGAGGCGTGGTCTGCCTCTGACGCACGCAGGGTTCCACACGTGTCAGTCACAGGACGTGTGTCCATCCTGCGTCCCCATCTTCCCTGCAGTAACCGCTTGTCCCGTCCCCGGCTCCGAGCTGCGGAGGGAGTTAGTTGTCAGCTGTCGCGCAGCGATGGCTTCTTCCTCGGCCGGCCGTCTCTGTCGTGTCGGCGTTCTCGCGGGCTGTGTTCGTGGACGACGGTACTTTTGGACGGGGTTTATGTCCCCAGAGGAGGGGCCTTCGGATGCTGTGAGATGTTTCTCCTCGGGCTGGACACCCCTCTGCCAGGAGCCCGCTCTGTCTGAGCCCCGGTCGCTGCCTCCCTCGGCTGCTTCCAGAGCATCTTTCTCCTTTGGTGTCAGCCGTCTCGTGTCTTTAAGGTGGGACTCCTGCGAGCCGTCCCGAGTGTGTTTCTTCTGCAGTGTGAAGACCTTTGCACACTCATCACGGCACTTAGTTGTGTACCGGAAACGAGAACACTGGTATTTGGGGATTTGAACCTCCCGCCTTAACCTCTCCACCAATCACACGCGGTCTGTGCGCCTGCTCCGGCTGCCCCTGGCTGCCCCCGGCTCCCCTCGGCTCCCCCCGGCTCCCCCCGGCTGCCCCCGGCTCGCTCCGGGACCCTCAGCACTCTTGTCCCCTCCCCTGACGCGGGGTCTGCCCCCCTCACTCTGAGTTTGAGCCCTTCACCCCGCGGGCAGTTGTTTCACCCCGACTGGCTGCGTCCTGGAGTGACCTGTCATTCCTATGACATGAAAACTGCACAATGCTTTAATCTGCTTCCTTAAATTTATGGAATTATTGCTTTATCATTTGACTCCGTAATTACTGCAACATGCAGTTATCGTTGGGATTACTACGATTAGACACAGACACGTATAATTATGTGGCTGGAGTCACATCCATGTTTCCTTCTCACACTCACACGTTTCCACGGCGTCACTCCCTCCAGAACAACGTGTGCCGTTTCCAGCCGAAGTTCTGCCGGTGCCTGTTCACGCCGGCGACCGTCTCGCTCTGGCTGCATTTCTCGGTCGCGCTGAGGACCCTGCCGTCCGCAGCCACGGCTCCGGCCCCTCGTGCGGGGCCTTCTGCTGCCGCTGGGCCTCTTCCTCCTGGTCTCTGAGGTGGCGTTTCTCATTTTCTCTCACCACTTTTAGGACTTTTTTTCCGTTTGCCTTTGATTTTTATAAGTTCGACTGGCACGTGCATGTGTGTGGGATCAGTTTGGAGAGAACATTAGACAAATACGTCTTCTGTCTGATTCTCGGGTCTTGGACTCCTCCAACTTCCCTGCTGGTCCTCCGTGCGGTCTGTGCCGCGGCGGCGGGCCGCTCGTGAGCTGAAAATGGGCACCAGGAGGCTTCCTTGAGTTTTCTGGAGAGATAAGTGTGTGGAGTGCAGGCGAGGGTGGTGGGGGAGGCTGGCCATCCAGCCACGTGGGGTGATGGGCGCCGCTATGAGCGACAGCCGGGTGAGCAGGGGTCACCGCTTTGGTTCTGTGTTGTGTGTTGATGTTAACCATTTCGTGGGCCTTTTTGTTCTAGGCAGGCCTCCAGGGGGATTGGTGAGGCCCGCCCCCGCTGGGAGGGCACTGTGTTTCCCCCAGTCTCCCGTGAGGCCCCCTCAGACTCACACACAATAACGATGGACTGAACATGCCAGGTCCGTGATCTGCTGCCCGGGCTTCGATCCAGAGCCACCTCTGCCTGGCTGTGCGCCACAGCCGGTTCTGAGCGTCTCTGTGCCCTGAGGTTCTCAGGTTCAGGGTGAGGCTAGAGACAGATGCTGACCCCCCTCAAGGGTCATGCTGAGGCTCACACGAGAGCATCTTGGGAAGGGCTGGACTGCACGGGCTCACAGCCGGCCCCTGTGACCGGTGTACCACCCTCACTCCTACTCACAACCCCCCCGTGACCACAAGGCCTCTGGATGGCACCGTCCTGCCTGCATCACAGGAGACACGCGGCCGCCCTGTGTGGCCATCCCCTCCTTCCACGTCCCGACACACACCACCCTCTGGGGTTTCTGAGCACCGGTGAGCAGGGTTCCAGAAAGAAGGCTTGTGTTCCGCCATCCACCGTCCACCAAGTACCGTCAGCCACAGGCAGGAAGGAAGTGTGCACGTCTCATCCGGAATGTCCCAGAAACAAGCCTTTATTTGGAAAAAATTAAAAAGGCCCTGGGTGGGTAGCTCAGTTGGTTAGAGCATCGCCCCCATACACCGAGGCTGCAAGTTTGATCCCTGGTCAGGGCGCATGCAAGAATCAACCAATGCGCCCTGGCTGGTGCGGCTCAGTGGACTGAGCGCTGGCCTGCAAACCGAAGGGTCACTGGTTCGATTCCCCGTCAGGGCACAGGCCTGGGTTGCGGCCGGGTCCTCAGTAGGGGCGTGTGAGAGGCAACCACACACATGTTTCTTCTCTTTCTCCCTCCCTTCCCCTCTCTGTAAGAATAAATAAAATCTTTAAAAAAAAAAGAATCAACCAATGAAGGCGTGAATGGGTGGAGCAGCCAATCAATGCCTCTCTCTCTCTCAAACTAAAAAAATAAATAAATAAAAAACGAAAATAACGATAAAGTTTTCAAGCCGCCCAAACGGAAACGCACACGCCCTTGCCTGCAGAAAGGCCCTCCCGGCAGCTCCTGCGCACACAAAGGAGCCCCGGCCGCCCTCCTCCCCAGCTCGGGGGAGCAGCCGCAGGCCCCGGGGCACCGGCCGGGGCAGGGTGCACTGCTCCAGCCAGCGAGGCAGACGCTGACCCTCGTCCTGCTGCTGCTTGGGATGATTAAGCCCATCAATGAAATAACTGTAATTGACTCTATAAATTTTATATATGAAAAGGAACATTTTCTTAATGAGAGCAAGTTTGTAATGTAGCAATGTTTTAATAATGGCGCAGGAAATTAAAAAAGGGAGAAAAAGATGGTTCCCCACCCGGCCCGCGTGAAGCCTCGTCCTGCAGGCGGACGGCGAGCCTCACAGGAGAACACGGGTTCTGAGCTCCCTGGCGGTCGGGCCGGCCGGGGCGCAGACACACGACCCGTGGTGTCACCCGCTGGCGCTGGCTTTCTGCTCGGGCCCCACCCGTCTCCCCACACACTGCCCGTCCTTGCAGGCTGGGTTCTGCTTTGTACGGAGACTCGGGGATGCTACTCTTCCTTCTTGTGCTCAGGGCTTGGAAATGTTTCTTCTTTGCTGCCTGACCACCGCGTGTTAACACATCTCCCACTGTCCCGGCCAGGCTACTTGGCGCGAGGCTTTGAGGAGGGCGCAGACACCCCTGCTGGGCCTCACGGGTGACTCTGAGGAGGAGGAGAGAGACCTCCACAAAAACGTGGATGACAGCAGGGAGCCTTGCGTGTTGACAAGGGCCGTGAGTGGGAACAAGAGAGTCCCGTGGGCCGTGGGCCCCAGCTCAGCACCACGGGCCCACTCAGTGCAGACAGCACCCCAAGATGAAGGAGTCGTAGCTGCTTCTGCAGGACCGACTCCACGGACGGGGAGGTGGCTCACAGCAGGTGGTGTGACCATCCAAACACCACGGGCGCCTGGGAGCTGCTGGCCCCGACTCCCACACTCTTGCCACCACGCCCTCCTGCTGCCGGCCACGCCGATGAGGACACCAGGAACCCTCTCTGTCCCCTGGCCCTGCCGGGGATCTGGACCCCAGATTCTGGATGAGAGCAGGCTGGGCTGGCACCGTCGCCTCCTGTGGCTCCTGACAGGCGACCTGCTGCAGTGTCCCCTATGCCCAGGCCCAGGCTCTAGGCCAAGTGGCCCCCATTGCCAAGGGCAACCCCAGACCATACGCACCATTTATGTGTCTCTCGATGGAGCCCCTCATGGTGCTGCAAACAGCAGGTGCTCAATTGTTGTCTGCAGAACGAATCAAGGACCAAATGGCTGTGTCAGCCATTTCCCAGACCAGAGTGATGGGGCCCCTTCTGTTCTGTGACTGCCTCCTTCCCTCCAGCGCTGCCCCTAGAGCGAGGGCACATTCTGGGCCCCTGCCGGGCGGGGGAAACCGTCATCCAGACGCTGCCCAGGATTCTCCGTCCGTCCCTCCTCGCTGAGGACAGAGCGGTCCTTGTGCCTGGGGTGGGGGTCCCAGCCTGCGCCCCCCTGACGCCTCCTCCCTCCCTCCATCACTGATCAGTGGTCCATCCTGCTGGATCTTTCTGCAGAGGATCAACTTACGCAGCCCAAATCCTCGGTTGAAAACTGTGGGGAGATCGGCAGATGTCCATCCGTAGCTGAGTTCCCTCCTCGGTGTCAGAATGTGGACCGCGTCTCTGCCAAAATGTGGCTTTGGGGCGAAAACCACATCTTTTCACATTTGCTTCGGCCTCTGTCATTAGCGACATATGTTTGTGCATAATGGTGTTCGTGAGCGAGGTGACATTTCCGAGTAACGAGGCTCCGGTGACAACCTGTGAGCGATGTGACAGGTTTTTTCCCACATAAAAGGAGTGCAGACAAACCCAAGTTCACGGCCTCACTGGCTCCCGCTCAGCCATGAGCCCAGCAGCGGCACCTGGCGCACCTGTGGGCCGGCGTCGGCCCGTCTCTGAGCCCTCCGGGGACAGGTGTCCCTCCAGATCAGCGCTGGCCCCATCCAGCTCTCTCGGCAGAAGGACCCACAGGGTTACTGAGGGCAGACCGGAGAGAAGCGGGGGCTGGCTGGGGACAGCGGCGGGAGGGGGAGCCTGCGCAGGGTCCGGCCAGCATCGGGCAGGGTCCGGCCAGCGTGTCACCTCGGCCGAGCTGCTTCGGGTCCTCCACTCCACTCTCCTTGCAAATCAAGGACAGTGGCAACCACCTCCCAGGCCTGAATCAGACAGATTGTAAAAGAAAATCCTGGGGGTTGGGGGTGGCACGTGGGTGCCGAGGGGCAGCTGTGTCTATAAGCGGAATGATCGCTCATTTAAAATGGGTCGTGCTTCTACCCAAAGCTGAAGGGTCCTCGAAGGGGAGAGTTTGGGGATGAAAGCCTGGCCCACTTCCCCTCCGTGGAGGAAGGGCGGCCGGACACCCACCTCTGCCTCTAGCCTTCCTCGTCTGAGAACGGCGTGTCCCGGGGGTACCCCCAGGGCCCAGGGCTGTTGCTGGCACGTGGGGCCCTGTCTGAGTGATTGTCAGCCCGGGCTGCTGTCTCCAGCCCCAGACCCAGGAGGCCCAAGCTCGCCTCTGTCCCCACTCCAGCCCTCAGAGGCTGGGCTGGTGCCCTGTGTCGGCCTCCTGCCCCGGGGTGTCTCAGGGCCACGGAGAGCCACAGGCAGGGGTGGTCCCGGCCAGACGCATCCCCCCGCCCTTGAGCATCAGAGGGAGGGACGCCCTTTTTGCCGAGAGCCTGGCTTCTGGACAGCGCCCCTCACCCTGTGGGCCACGTGAGGGAACGTGGAGCCCTGAACGGCCCTCGCCCTCCCAGCCCGCCATGTGCATCCTGAACAAGCAAATGTTTCTCTGTCAAAGGCGGTCCAGTGTCACGAGGAAAGGCCCGAGGATCTCCCACCCGTTCCACAGACAGCAGAGAGGGGCCAGCATCTTCCAGAAAGACGGGGCGGGCGTACAGAGCCCACTCGAGAGGGCTTTGCATCCACAGATGGTGGTTAGACGAACAGTTTCGTGGATTAAAGGTGCAGAGACCTGACTGTGTGGAGCTTCCTTCTGGAGCTGTCGGGTTTCCCCGAGTAGAAAGCCTCACCCACCTGGCACTTGAGCTGTGGCTGCAGACGCCGGGGCTGCTCCACCCTGCCCGGCCCTGCCCAGCCCGGGCGCTGCTTCTCAGACGGTTCCTGTCCTTCTGGGTCCCGGCTCGGCTTCTGGCTCTCACTGTGTGTGTGTGTGTGTGTGTGTTCACAGCATGCCTTACGCCTCCTGGCAGGTCCGTGAGCCCCGTCGCCTCCCCCATCTCGGAGTCAGAAACCTCCTAATAAAGTTGCATGCAGGATGGAATTAACGGTGCCCAGAGGGGGTGGCTGAGACCTCTCTCTGGGAGTGGGAGGAATGTGGGACCCCCACGCCGCTGCTCGGTGGCTCCCCCTTGGTCCCAAGGGGGGCTCTCCGCAGAGAAGGCCAATCTCACGCCCACGCACAGGTGGGCTTTCCACATTCGGCCTGAGGAGGGCGCTGTCCCCAGGATGGGTGCAGGGCCTCTCCCGGAGGAGCCTCTGGGCTCATAAATCCCACCGTTTTTGCCTTTTATATGCTCATTGCTGTGGCCTGGGAAACATTTCAAAGTGAGATGAACATTAGCTTAGCTTATAAAATCAAAAATAAACGGTGACACCTTTAACGATGCCGTGTCCCGTGCCCGGCCTCCTCGTGGCTCCCGGTTCTTTAACGCCGGGTGGCTGGCACGCTTCTGCATAACTCTGCACGCTGGAAGGGCCCTGTGATCGCCCCGTCGGGGGTGCGAGGAAGTCCAGGGCTGGGCCCCGACTCCTGAGGAGGGCCTCCGCGGGGACTCCTCGGGACAGAGCCCCCAGGGTGATGGGGCGCCGGGCCTGTCCACCGGTCCTCCGATCGGTCCCCGGACCCTCGTTAGTGACCCGAGTTCCAATCCTACCGGTCCAGCAGCCGGAGGGCGGGCGGGGCCTGGTGCCTACCCCTGGGGCGGACCCAGGGCAGGTCACATGGCACCCACCCCGGGGTGTCCCTGAGCTGGTGAAGGGGATGCTCGATGAGCCCCATCTCTGCCTCTCTCCAGCGCGAACTGGAAATGCAGGTCCTCTGTGGAAACATGGCTGATGCTGTGAAGATGGCCGTGGAGGACGCTGCCCGGTTTGCAGACAGCCGCGCCTCCTGGGGGCGCTGCCCCAGGCTTGGGTTGCGGCAGCTCCGGTCACCGTGGGGTGTCGGGTCCTGCCCCCCACGTCCTCAGCGACTGAACTGTGACGGTGGCTCCGGTCCTGCTTTGTCCCGTTGTGTCATTAGTTTCTACGCGGTTGGCTTTGACGTGCCGTCGTCTCATTGGGGGTTTTGTTGCCGGAGGTCACGGTCGGCAGTCACCCCTGCTCTGGTGCTGGGTCCCTCTGAACGTGGCTGCGAGAGCGGGTGTGAGCCCTCCCCTGCTCCGGAGGAGGGAGGAGCTGCGGACGCCTGGAGCCATTTCTCCCTTAACTACGTGTGGGTCCCCAGTGGGATAATCTGGGCCTGGTGGGGTTTTTTAAGAGGTTATTACTTATTGATTTGGTTTCTGGAAGACACATATGCTTAATCCAGTCCATTTAAGTGATCTGCATCTTGTCGCGTGAGTTCTGATGGCCTGTCTTTCTCAAGGAATCGGTCCATCTCACCTAAAACATCAAATTATGGGCGTTCAGTGGCTTGCAGTGTTTCTCGGGTTCCCTTCGAACGGTCCTGGGTTCCGGACACGACCCCGGCCCCCTCGGCGGTGCGGCCAGTGCATCTCACCCCTTCCTTGGTCGGCTGTCTGGAGACGCATCAGCTGATGCGTGACGGTTCGGGGCCACAGGCGACGCGTGAGAAGCAGGGACTCCGGCCCCGGTGGCCCCAGCAGCCCCAGCGGCCCCGGCCCCAGGGCAGGCTCAACCTCAGCTGGGGGACGAACCCGCACAGCGAGCTTGTTCTCGGAGATTTTGGACACGGGCGAGCCAGGCCGAGTCCTTTAAAGTGAACCTCCCCGTGGGGCATGCCGTCGAGAGGGGCAGGGGGTTACCTGCCCAAAGGTCGAGGTGGCATTTCTCTGTGGGACGGTGGGGCCCGACCCTGGTCACGCGCCAGGTGCTCCGGGTGGCCCCCCAGGAGCGCCCCTCTGACGGACGTGAACCTCTCCTTCCCGTTGAGCACACGACCCTCCTCATTTCCTATGTTTCAAACCTGAGGGGGGGCTTCAAAAACCCTCAAACAACAAGACTACGTGTGGCCTTTCGGGAGGCAATGCCGCCTTTTTCCAAGTCACTCAGTAGTGACCCGCCCCGGAGGGACCCCCGTGGGAGGGGGGGTTTGCCCCCCCAGAGGGACCCGCCGCACTCTGACCCCTGCACACGGTGCTCCGTGAGGGCGAGGCCCTCGGGTCCCTCTCTGTTTCCTCTCCTAACGTTGCTCAGCCCTGGGGCGGGGTGTGACTGTTGGCTGGTACGGGATCGACTCTTCCCGGAGCCTGGGGTTCTCTGTGAGGACACCCAGCGTCAGGGACGGGACCAGGACAGCCTCCGGCCAGATGCAGCAGCAGCTCCCACGCCTGATCTCGATGTCTCAGCGACCGGGGACGTCCTTGTCCAGCCTGGAGAACGAGGAGAGAGCTGCTGCAGGAGGCGGGGCCCAGCGGGGAGGGGCGGGGCCTCCTGGGGTGACTGCCGGCCGTGACACCTGTGTCCTGGCACTTGAGTTTCCCTTCCGTGAGGCCGGGTGGCGGAGTCCAGCTTATGTCTCAGTTTGTGACAATTCAGCAAAACAATGCCCAGTGGGGTGTGCACGCTAACGGACCGTAGTGGGAAGCCGTTTTCCTGTCATCCCGTGAGGATGAACCGCGTGACACGCTGGCGCCCCGGTGTTTCTGACAGGCGGGTGCACGACGTAATGGGGGCCCCGTCTGGGGGTGTGAGCAGGTGGTATTTACCGAGTGTCCACAAGGGGTCGTCACCAGGGCCTGCACCCTCGCTCTCCCTGTGCCAACCAGACGGCACAGGGGGCCCGGGCGCCTCCGAGGGGCTCGCTGTGCTCGGCAGCGCGCCCTCAGGGACCAAACGGGTGACCCTGTGTGGCCGGGAAGGGAGCCCCGGCTTCACTCGGGGGCCCCGGCTGCGCAGCCGGCCTCTGAGCTGCTGCATTGTTTAATTTGCTCGGAGGGTGGCGCACGCATGGAAACAAAGCCACAGCTGTAGACACTCCCGGTAAGTTACCAGAAAGAAGCGGGCAAATAGTTAAATAACGCAAGTTCTGCGTCACAGTCATCGGGTCTGAAAACAGTAAGTCGGTTGTTTTTCCAGGGAGGCTTTGTGTTAAGATGATTAATGAAATTAAAGCTTTGGCAAGCGTACGGTGTGGAGATCACTGCTTTGGGAAGACTGTTAAATCTTGGCTTAAACGTGTAAGCACCGAAGACAAAGCCCTTTGTCTCTGCACAGACGTTTTAAATAGACGTTGACGGAACGGAGTTACGGTGAAAAACTTTTACTAGACAAAGAAACGGCGGCCTCAGAGTGGACGGCGGGTGTCTACAGCCCCGGAGGCTCACGAGTGCCGTCACCCACGCAGGCCAAGCGCGGGACGCCGGCCTTGCGACAGAGCTGGCCTCGGCGGGAGGCTGCGCTGGCAGCCCGCCCCGGTGGGGACCCGCTTTGCAAACATTCAGTGTCCCATGCGGCCTCCCGGCACGGCCGTGAGAGGGGAAGAAGGCACGCCTCCGGTGGGGTCCGGGAGCTGCTTCTTGCCCCTTCGTGCCTGTTGCTTCTGGTGCAGTAAGGAAGCTTCACGGGGCTCCCAGTCCTGAAGACAATCCTCCTGTTTCCCCGGAACTCCACGGCTTTAAATTTCCGTGCGTCGTCAGGAAGGGGTTGAGGTTTACTCTTGCCCCGGCAGCCTCGGAGGAGGCGGCGCCCTCTCCACACCGCGTCCGTCCACTGCGAGGCTGCGGAAGCCGCCGGGCTGCATTCCGGCCCCCATCGCCCCCATTGCCTGCACCACCGACGGCCGGCCCTCCCGTGCGCACGCCGGCGCCAGCGTTCCGGTCAGTTTGAGGTCGGCGCTGGGCACGGGTTTGCTGGCCTAGCCTCCTTCTCGAAGATTCATTTTCGTATTTTAGATGTTACCCATCGATTTTGAAGTTCCAGACCAACCAGGCAAATTCTACCGAAGCACCTTGTGGAATCCTTTCAGGGGCTGCACGGAATTTGCTGTAAAACTCAGTGAGGGGAAGAGAGAATGAGCCCGGGACTGAGTCTCGCCCCACGACGAGGTGCCTCCCCCTTTACCAGAGTCTGGGCCCCGGGCCCTCCGTTTCGTCCCAGCCGTGCTGGCACCTTTTGTTTCCGTAAGTCACCTAACTTGCCAAATACATCGGCGTGAAATCCGCCCCATTATCCCCTAATTCCCCTTTAATACCCACAGACGCTGCAGAGACCGGTGTTTTTTTATCCCTTCGTTACCCCCGATCTGTACTCCCTCCCTTTACGGACGGACTCCTTTCCGGCACGACACCCACCGCGGGTTCGGCCGAGGCTTCGCTGTTTTCCCTTCTCTGTCCTGCTGGTTTCCTTCCATCCCCACCGCTCCGCATCTCGGCTCTGAGTCGACGCCCTTCTCTCTCCGGCTCCTGAAGGTGAAAGTTCGCACCACTGAGTTTGCACCAATTTTACTTTCTGACGTGAGCCTTTCATGCTGTAAGTTCCCCCCAAAAGCAGAGCTTTAACCTTCTGCAGAGTTTTAATATATTTTTATTAACATCCCAGTAGAAATAATTTTCTCTTCCCCCTGCAGTTGCTGTTGACCCGTGCTCACTCAGGAGTGTGTTACTTAATTCCACACGCCTGGCTTTCCCGGATATTACACGGCTGCCGCTTTCTATCTCAGCCCCACTCTGTTAGTGGAAGCAGGCGGCGCCCGGCCCTCGGCCCGTGTGGGCGACCACAGCGGGAGGGACGAGCGTCTCCAGCTGCGTTTTTCACTTTGGCCGTCTCCCTCGGACTCTGCGCTTCTGTCTGCGGCCGTGCACTCCGTTTATGGCACGCCTTCCCGAGGAAGACGCCCTTTCATCCCTACGGAGTTCCTCCTGGTCTCTCCTCACGCTCTGGACCTTGGTGCGGACCTCGTGGGGTGCTCATGGGGCCGTCCCGCCTTCCCACGCTAACTGCACGCGTGGTGGACGCTGTCCGAGCATTTCCGTCCCTTCGCCCCTTGGTGTCGCCGCGTGAGAGGAGGCTCCCGTGAGCTCCAGTCAGCGTGTGCAGTTCGCATGTCCCTGCGGGCGCCAACACGGCCCGATCCAGGCTCCCCCGTTCCCGTCTGCGGCATCTGGCTCCGCCTCCTTCCTGTCACAGCTCACAGACACGGGCAGAGCGCCTGCGGACACGCGTGCAGAAGCCGGTGCCGACATCAGGGTGCCTCTGCTGGTGCCGCTCCAGGAAACACTGCCCGTGCCCTGGGTGTTCCACAGCTTGTCGGTGTAAAGCCGGGGCACGTCTGTGAGACGCGGGAGCCCGTCCACCTCCCGGCCGTCGGCCTCACCTGGCCTTTCCCGCAGCTCCCCCGTGGACGAGACCTTCCGGCCGCGGATTCCGCAACACCCTCCTGCAGGTTTAGCTTCCAACTACCACGCGTTTTCCCAGGAAACAGAAAAGAAACAGCCTCCTGTGTTTATCTGCACATCTTGCATCCGTCTCTCCTGAAGATTCCCACGCCGTTCTGTGCTATCCGTTCAGCTCCGAGGTTCTCAGCATTGCTCACGCACAAGCGGCCAGAATTCTGGGCGCGGCAGAAACACACTGTCCGCCAGTCTGACGAAGGCACGTTCACAGCAGACGCTGCTGGCCGTCGTCATTCTTTAGTCTGACAGCTGGAGGGAAGGAGGTCGGTGCCCGACCAGGTAAGTGGTCGGGGACCCCACCACATTTTAGTGGTTCTCGCCTCGGCGGTCGAAAGCCGCCGACTGAGGACTGAGTACGTGAGAGCCTTCGAAGACGTCCAGGTTGATCGATTTACA
Source organism: Tonatia bakeri (assembly GCA_004024845.1). Lineage (NCBI taxonomy): Eukaryota > Metazoa > Chordata > Mammalia > Chiroptera > Phyllostomidae > Tonatia > Tonatia bakeri. The sequence continues at coordinate 8,357 of PVIA01013353.1, read as the reverse complement.
TGTTTTAGTGAAAAGTCAGGCAAGAGAGCACTCACGTTTCGCAGAAATTGGTCCCAGCTCACCAGCTACTTCAGCACCTGAAGAGAAAATCCTTCCTTAATCAAAAATATCGTGATATAAACAAAAGTGAATTTTCATGACTTTCAAGCGTGGGAGCCGTAACGTTAACTTCGGAAAAATCAGAGAGAGTGTCCAAACGATCACATGGAACCACAGTAAAAATACGTCTTCAGAAAGACAGGAGCACCTTACCGTTGGCCCAGGAGCAGCTAAGACATGGATCCCAGCCCTGGACACGTGCCCTGCGTGTACAAACGTGTGCTCACACATGTGTACAGACATGCACGCACATAAACATGCAACATGCACACCCGGGTTTATTTTTAACGCCGTGCACGCATCAGGATAAAAATGGCCTGTGCTGTTCGGCCGCCACTTACTGTCCACACGCCTTCTCACGCTGCTGAGTCACAGGGTCACCGACCTGCAAGCTTCCCGTATCGTGGGAGCGAACAAGTTTTTTCAGGATTGTTTCCGTGGACGAATGTCCCCTCCTCCACAAGGAAGTGGCAAATGCTGCATCTGTCGCAGCCAAGGCCGTGGAGCGGCGGCCAGCAGGGGCTGGGGAGCAGCCCGACCCCCTGGACACAGGTCGGCGAGTCTCTGACCCTCTGAGCACCGGGCCTGGGCGCGCCCTGGGGGCCTGGGCGGGGCGCACAGGGGTGGCCCTGGGGGACGGGCAGGCCCCGCCCCGTGGGGCTGTCCCGCTGGGCCGTTTTCCCTGAGGGTCGGACCTGACTCTGGCTCAGACTTGGAGATGATGCCCAGGCAAGCTCTGTGGTCACCGCCGCCCGCACCCGGCCACCTGCGCTCAGGACATGGGGCGGGCCGAAGGCCGACAGAGACCTCACAGGCCGCACCGGGCGGCGGAGTGCGGGCGCAGCGGGTCTCGGGCCTGGGGGCTGCTGGCGGCCTGATTACCGGGGCTTCTTCTTGACGGGGGTCCCGGGGGTGGTCGTGCTGCAGGGACAGGGAGCACGGCCTCCTCTGTGCAGCCCGAGTGCCCCTGTTTCTCTACCAGATTTGCTCTGCTTTTCTTCGAAGTATCCGCCGATGCTCATTCATTTACTTTAAAATACGAGACGTTTTCTGGAGCGGTTTTCGCTTCCCCACACACTGAGGGGGTGGGGCATAGAGCTCTCCCTTGTCCCTCGCCCACGGTTTTCCTCCTGGAAGCGGCGTGCGTGAGCGTGGGCTGCGGGTCACGTCCACTGCGGACGCGTCATTGGTACCTGACGTCGCGGGTCACCGAGGGGCGCTGCTGGTGTGACCGGTGTGTGGGTGCCGACGCAGGCGCTGGCCCCTCCCCCCTGCCCCCAAACACGAGGCTGTGAGCTGTTCCGGACTCTGGCTCGTCGGCCTCCACACGCATTTCTTCCGTACTCGCGTTGGCACACTGTTTTGCAGAATGACGAGGTGGGGGCTTGTCTTGGAGGGGGAAGATCCCCTTCTGTCCTGGGGGGCCCTGGACTTCCAGCTCTGAGCTCCGGGTGGCAGCCGGCACCCAGCATGTAACCGCAGGCTCAGCGTGACCTGGTTGAACCACAGGGGACTGGAACGGCTCCGAGGCCAGCCAGACGGGGCTCCAGAGCTCCCAAGAGGAGGGAAAGGTGCAGGGGTCGGGGGGCACCCCGGGTGCCCCTAGTCACACCACGTCTTCAGCCGTTACAGGGTGCACACACATGCACACAAGTGTGATGAGAACGGGCTGCACACCTGTGACGGAGAGGGACGGGGCTAGGTCCTGGGCCACCGAGGCTGAGCTCTGCCACCCGGTCTCTGTGCAGACACACCCACAGATGCAGGGAGGCTGCATGTGTTCGTGGTGGAGCCACGTCTGCCACTCCCCACGGCCCCTGGTGACCCCATTTCTCGTAGGGCTTTCAAGGTCAAATCAATGGTCCAGGTGGCCCAGTCTCACTGGGGATGCCCCCAGGGGGGCCTTCAGCACCCTTGTCTTTTGTGCAAGAAGCAAAACTCGTTCTGTGCCGTGCCTTCTTCCTCCTGGTGCGGTGGTCTGGTCCCGGTCCCTGGCAGGGCCCCACCCAGAAGCCTGGGAGTGGGGGGGGGGGCGTGGAGCCAGGACCCGGCTCAGACATGTGCCCGCACCCTGTCACTGCCGGCGCTGACCCAAACTCTGCGTTCCTCACCCTGAACACAGGGCCGACAGGAGCCCCTCAGGGTGGGAAGTAGTCAGGGGTGCGGTGTCTGCTGAGAGCCCGGTGCAGAACTGGGCGTACTGGGGGTCCCCGAGAGACGGGTGCCAGCCCCTCCGCCCAGCGTCTCTCGGGGACCTGTTCACACCTACGTGCCTCTTCCTGGGGACGACCCTCCCCGGTGAGAATAAACAAGCAGATAAGAGGAGTCAAGGCCAGTAGTTTCTCCGAGTCTCCAGCGCATGGTCTTGAGTCGGGCGCCCTAACAGCCCACCTTCCCCCCATCTCCTTGAAGTCGCGGGCCAGCCCAGACCCCGCCTGGCCGCCTCACTGTGGTGAGCACGGCAGGGAGGGCGGGGGGTGTGGCAGACGGTGACTTGCTGTTTCCCTCTGTCGTGATTGGTGTCGATGGCGGTGGCAGTCCCCAGCCCTGGGCTTCTGTGACAGGGAGCGAGAACGCCCCCAGAACTCCTCAGTGGATTCACCTGTGCGGTACTGGCGTCCCAGCTCCGCTTCTGTTCACCCACGAGGGTAGGACCCGTCCTGTGAGGGCCCGGCGTCAGCTTCTCCGAGGGGCAAAGGCGGACGCCACGCTGAGGACAATTTCCTCTGCACATGACAAGTCGGATCGGGCACACCCCTGTCATCTTACCGATCTGGACGTCCTGGACTGAGGGGCCGGAGAGGCGGACAAACTTCATAAATGCATCGGGCACCGTTGCTGAGACCATCTCCTGATCTGTGAAATGGGTCTCACAGGGACGTTTCTGGGGTGCTCTGAGGTGCAGAGACAGAAGCCTCCAGGGACCGAGGTCGGTGCCAGGCCCACGGTGGACACGGTGCTGAGGACACGGCACTGCTGTTAGAGCTGGTTCATGGCCTGGCCCTGCCACCCACCAGCTGGGGTGGCTTTGCCCCCGTAAGACGGGATAGGTCCTGTCCTGTCCCCTGTCCCCTGTCCCCGTCACGGCCGGGGCCGAAGCATGGCGGGAAGACTTGGGACACTGTCCTGGAGGCCGAGAGGCCCCAGCCTGGGCACCTTCCAGGTGTCGGCCCAGAGAAACGTGGGGGGTGACGGGGTGTCAGGGATTTTATCGGCCACGGGGAGTTTTGCAGACCCACCCCGCTTTCTGCCTGTGCCCTGTGCCCTCAGGAACGGGACAGCGCAGCCGGGGATAGCAGGGATGCTGCTCCAGCCACGTGTCTGAGGCTTCCCCAGCTCCGAGTTCGTTTTCTGCAAAATACTTGTGTCCCTTTCTTCCTGCGACAACACCCACAAATCCACCCTGGAGCGTGAGACCAGGCAAGCGACTTCCTGGGTGACTTTGAGGCCCGTCACCCGTGCTGATCCTTGCCCTCGGGTCCCCTGTGCCCCATTCAGGGTGGGGCCCCAGAGCGCCACCGGCCCTGGCTGCCCACCATGGACCCGAGAGTGACCACCCCCCAGAAGCCTTCTGGCCAGAGTAGCATTGCCCCCCGGCGGGACCCCGGGCTCCGAGGGAGGGACCGTGGGGTCAGCGTGCCTCCTGGCGGCCTGGTAACCAGCTCCAAGATTTGCACCCTGGACCACGCAGAAGTGGCCCCCCTTCGCCCGAACTCCCTTCACGGTCTTTGTACGGGTTTTAAATTCGATTTTCACAGCCATCAGGGGTCTGCAATAGGATGGGAATTACCATTAAGAGTGGATGCAGCTGGGAAGATAATGTTATTATTAAAAACACCCGTCTGTGCAAACGCTGCCCCACTCTCCATCATCGCCGCTGACAGCAGCCCGGGCCCCGTGTATCATCACCGCTTCATTGTGATTGCCCCATCCTTCAGTCACAAAACCGGGGCGAGGAGCTGTCTGCCGGGGGGCCAGCCTCCCTCCGAGCGGTTGTCAGGCCTCCCTCCTTTCGGGGGTGGAGGGGCCCACGCCCACGACGTCCACCCCTGGCCTCCCGGCCGGCAGGGGCGACCACAGTTGGCGTCTTTGCAGGTGCCATGAGTTAAGGCTCTTGGGATGAGACCACCCTGGGTGAGGGGGGGGTGAAATCCAGTGACAAGCGACTTATAAGAGAGGGAAGGAGAGACAGGAAGGAGAGGGACCGGGGACAACAGAGGCAGGGACTGGAGGGAGGCGGCTACACCCCGGGGAGCCCCCGGGACTGCTGGGACCCCCAGCACTGGGAGGGAGCAGTGGGGATGGTCTGCCCGTGGGGCTCCGGGAGGGCCAACCGAGCCCACCACTCGTTCTCAGACCCCTGGACTCTGGGACCCGGAAAGGACACACTTCTGCGGCTTTAGACCCTGGAGTGTGTTCGTCTGTGACGGTTGAGGACGCTGGCAGACCCCAACCCACGGCCCGGAGTCCCCCCCCTGCTGGCCCCCCGTGTTAGAGTGGCCTGTCGGCAGCAACACTTGGGGGATAGGCTGTGCGGACCCCAGTGGGGACCCAGGGCTGCCACCGTGCCCCGAGTCGGTGGACACTCAGCTGAGAACAGGCCAGAGGCGGGTCCTGTCCCTGACTCCTGACCCCCGACTGCCCTTGGTCGTGTCCTTGGCTGCCAGGCCCCACTCCCTCGTGGCTCTGGAGTCCCTGGTGCTGGAGCAGAGCGGCCCCAAGTCGGGCGAACTCAGCCCCTGCCTTGAGTCCCAGGGAGGCCCCTGGGAGGCCGCAGGGGCCTCACACCCCTGACCATCCAGCTGTCAGTGGCACCATTGGGCTGGTCGCCTGCAAATGAAGATGCTGATATGCAAAGTGTGGCCTCTCCTCCTTCGCAGGGGGGAGGGGAGGGCAGGGCAAGGCAGACACAGGAGGGCCCTGCCCAGGGGAGACCCTAGCCGGGCTTCACGGTGAGCCGGGCCCACAGAGTCACCTCAGAGCTCAGCGCCACGTCCGTGTGCCAAGCTGGAGGCCCGAGCGCGGCCGGCTCCTGCAGGGACTGGCGGGGAGTGTCCGGACCCCTCGCCTGGGAGCGAGACCCCGGCGCAGCCCCACCGCCGGTGACCAGGAGGCTCCCGTGTCTAACCCACAGGCCTCGCCTGGGAACCGGCCGGCGCACTGGCACAGGGCGTGCATGTCCTGGACGCTGCCACGGCCCACGGTGCACAGAACGGGGTGACGCAAAGTTCCGATGGCCTTGGTTTCCCAAACGTGGCATTTGAAAGGCAGTTTGTCCCCAGTCTAAAACCTTGACATTTGAAAGCCACCTTCGTTTTTTCTCAAGAGAAACGGTCTGCTCCTGCCCCCAGAAAGAGACAGTGCGGAAGGGAGCCCCGTCCGGAGAAAGTGGCATTCTCGTCTCCTCCCTGAGAAGCTGCAGGAGGAAAGGCGGGGTCTGCCCTTCGAGGGCTCGGGGAGGAGGGCGCGTCGGGAGGGTCCCCGGGGGGCGTTCTGAGCCCGGAGCCCCACCCCCCACCCCAGGCAGTTTCCTCGGGTGCGGGGTTCCAGGCTCCAGAGGGGTTGCCTAGAAATGAGAACCCCCACCGCAGTGAGTTTCCGAGTCCTGACCTAAGTGGGGTCCTTTGTGGTCTGGGGTCCAGGGGCCCCACTCATCAGACAGGGGGGCAGCCTGTTTGAGCCTGGTGTCTGTCTGTCTGTCTGTCTTCCCTCTCCTTCCAGCGCCCGTCTGCGCAATGGTCCTGTGCGTGTCCTCGGTGCTCAAGGCCCGGCGGCCGGGGGGTGCTGGGGCTGGGGACGGGGAGCAGGGCCGCTGAGGGACACTCACGAGTCTCGGGTTTGGGGAGGAAGCCGTGGGCCCTGCACCACACAGCGTGAGTGTCTCCAGGGAACTGAGTCCGACCAGGGTTCAAGACCCAGCTCGGCTGACCTGACAGGTGGGGGAGTGGGGGGACTGCAAAGCTGGGGTGGGGGACAGGAGCCTCTGGGGCTGAGGGGGGCCACGTCCCCTGCCCGCAGCCCCCCGGTGCAGTCTGCCAGGGCCTTCTGGCTGACGTTCGGGACCCTCCGGCTCCACCACGCCGGCCCCTGGACGCCCCTCGCGGTGGAGTGAGTCAGAGAGCTCCGGGGTCATCCCGCCCACAGAATTTCTGGAGAAAGAGGCCATTTGCAAATGAGGGTGAACCCTTGTCACCAAAGAGAAGATTGAGGAGCTAAGAGGTTAATTAATTTTCTCCGAGGTCTCGCCGAGATCACCGCGTCAGTGCGTGAGGAAACTCCACTCGGAAGACTTCACAGTGGACGCGGCCCTCGTGGGTGCCCACCCGCGCTCGCCAGCCCCTCCCAACGCATCGACCGGCCTGGGCCGCGTCCCCGCCCACCAGTCCCCGCACCCGGAGGTCTCTGTAATGTCACTGCACTTGACCCCGAGCGTGTCCCCACGTGGCAGGCATTGTTATGACGGACCGTGCCTCTTCTCTCCCAGACCGCACGTGTGACCGCCCCTCGTCCCGGCCGACTCCGCCCGTCCAGGAGGCCCCACCCCTCGCCGCAGCCTGCCCGGCTCCGAATCTGAGCACACCCCAGAAGGCCGGCCGAGGCCTTTCCCAGCTCTCCGGCCTGTGCTGTCCTCTCTGCACAGAGACCCCGAGCTGTCACCTAACACGCTCGCTCGGTCCACACCGGGGGCCGCCCTCCCCTGTGGTGGAGGGGGGTCCCCCCTGGACCCTCGGGTCTCAGCTCGCCCCAGGCAGTCGGGGCTCTCTGCACGGCTGGCTTCTTCTCCGGGCCCTGATGAGGCCAGAGGAAGGCGGGGCTGGCGCCCTGGCCGAAGGGTCTGCTGCCCTTCCTGGCTGCCCTGGCGCTGGCTCGGGGACCACAGTGCCGTGAAGCAGGGTGGCGGTGATCAGCAGAGAGCCGGGGGACAGCCGAGGGGCCAGTCTGCCAGGGCTCCTCGGGGATTGTCCGTCTGGACTAATCAGGTCAGCCGGCCGCCCCAGTTTGTCAAACTGGCGGCCACACACCCTGCTCCCCACTGAGGCCTGGCCGGGGGAGGACGGCAGGGTGGACACCACGCGGAGCTGTGAGGGTTGGGGGGAAGGCAGAGGCCGGGCCTTGAAAGCCAAAGGGTGTGTCCTGGGCCTCCTGACCCCAGGGCCCCGGGCAAGGCCAGGGGACACGGGCCAGGCCTGTTCTCGCCATTCCAGGGTGGGAAGCCCTTCTCATCTCCTCTGGTGAGGGGACGGGGCTGAGCCGGCAGCTGGTCGGAGGCAGTGGGCCGACCTCAGGGGCAGGGGCAGGGGCAGATACTAATGGGCACACCTGTGATTGGACACTCAGCCAAACGCCGCTGGCCTGGGAGGGGCCCTGCCCTGGATGCGGGTGTGCGGGCGGGGGTCTGGGTGCGCTCTGCAGAGAAAGAGCCCCCAGGACTGAGGAGCCCCCGCTTCCCTCCACAAGACGCAGGAATGAGGGGCACCCTGAGGGCTGTGGTCCTGGATGTCCCTCCAGGCACACACAGGACACAGGAGGAGCATTTGTCCATTACAGGACTCACAAAGGGACGGGCACTCCGCCCTGACGCGGGCCCGGCCCCTCACAGGGCAGAAATGGCAGCCAGCGTGAGCTCATGGTCCCGCCCCGGCGCCCTGGGCTCCGACCGGGCCTGGTGGTCGTCACCGGCACTGTGCTGTCCTCTTGGTCATTTCTGAAGCAGAGGAAGGTTTTTAATGTCTGTCACTGACCCCGTGCCTCTGGGTGCTCTGGTGCTGCTGCTAGGAGAGGACCCCACGTGCTCCCGGGGGAACGCGGGCACCCAGTTAAATGTGGGTTTTGGGTAAATGCAAGCCAACATTTAGTATGTGATGGAGACACACGGGCCTTTCATCTGCATTTGCTGAGTCAGGAGCAGTTGTCAGAACTCCCAGAAGTGTGGGTCCCACTGCGCCGGGCTCAGACGCGGAGGCACAGGCCTGGGAGCCCACCCGCCAGGCTCCCTCCTTTCCCGCCACCGCCCCCCCACTCTGCTCTCCGCCCCCTGCCCTGCTCCGCCTCCTGGAGGCTGAGCGAGGGACATGTCACCATCTGCCCTGCTCTCTGCTCTCCAGCTGGGCTCAGCTCCGGGGACACAGCGAGACACAGAGAGGGGAGAGGGGAGAAGGACACGGGCAGACTGGCCAGTGTCCTCCTGTGGGTGGGTGGTCACTGGGGGGCGCCTGGGCCCTGCCATCGGGCCCCCTGCAGGCACAGCCACCCCCTCC
>PVIA01013352.1:0-32602 GCA_004024845.1 Tonatia bakeri | reverse complement strand
GGATAGAGCAACCTTGGATGTAGGTCCTTGCCTTTCATGACTTGGAATACTTCTTTCCAGCCCCTTCTTGCCTGGAAGGTCTCTTCTGAGAAATCAGCTGACAGTCTGATGGGAGCTCCTTTGTAGGTTACTGTCTCCTTAGCTCTTGCTACTTCTAGGATTCTCTCCTTCATTTTTACTATGGCTAATGTAATTATGATGTGCCTCGGTGTGTTCCTTCTTGGGTCCAACTTCTCTGGGACTCTCTGAGCTTCCTGGACTTCCTGGAAGTCCATTTCCTTTGCCAGAATGGGGAAGTTCTCCTTTCCTATTTGTTCAAATAAGTTTTCCACTTGTTGCTCTTCCTCTTCCCCTTCTGGTACTCCTATAATTCAGATGTTGGAATGTTTAAAGATGTCCTGGAGGTTCCTAAGCTTCTCCTCATTTTTTTTAATTCTTATTTTTCAATTCTTTTCTATTTGGTTGTTTCTTTCTTCCTTCTGGTTTACTCTGTTGTTTTGAGTCCCAGTTTCCTTCCCATTACTATTGGTTACCTGTGCATTTTCCTTCATTTCTCTTATCGTAGCCTGCATTTATTCATCTAATTTGTGACCAAAATCAACCAGTTCTGTGAGCATCTTGATCACCAGTGTTTTGAACTGTGCATCTGATAGGTTGGCTATCTCTTGGTTGCTTAAAAATACTGGTTCTGGGGCTTTCAACTCTGTTTGAGCCATCTTTTTTTCCCCCCTTTGGTCTGGTCATGCCTGTTACGTATGAGGGGCGGAACCTTAGGTGTTCACCAGGGCAGGGCACCCCAGTCGCTGGGTTGTGACATTGTATGTGTGGGTGGGGTCCCAGAGGGAACAATGGCGGTTGTTCCATTCTCCATGGGACCTTAGTCCTTTCTGTTGCTTTCCCTGAGCAAACTGGGCCCCTCTGGTGCCAATTCCGTGTAGTTGGGCTTGTGCACCCCGTGGGACTTTGCAACAACCTCTCCTGTGAGGCTGGGAGTCTCTCTCTGCGCCTCAACTCCCACAGGTGTTTTCAATCAATGTCCTGAGGCCCTATTTCCCAGCGCTGTGATCCTGGGTTGCGTGCAGTGCCTTGCTTCACAATTCTTGCCTCGCTGGGTCTGCTATTTGCCAACCCTCGGCTGGGGTCTGCCAGCTGCTGCTTGCACCCTCAGGGTCCACCCGCTGCGGTCTTGTGTGCCCCGGATACCTTACGCACCCAGTCCCAATGCTCTTCACTCTCTGCACCATGACCCATGCCCACCTGCCTGTCTCTGCCCCTCCTACCGGTCTGGATCAACGGGTCTATTTTAATTTCTTTGTTGTCCGACTTCCATACGGTTCAATTTTCTGTCAGTTCTGGATGTTATTCTGTTTCTAAATTGTTGTTGTCCCTATCTTAGTTGTGCAAGGAGGCACAGTGTGTCTACCTATGCCTCCATCTTGGCTGGAAGTCCACATTATGAAATTTTTTTAATGATTACATGTCACATTGTATTTAATGTGTGGTGATATGGACTCTAGCCTGCAAAGTCTGTGTGTTGTGGCTGCAATGAACAAATTTACATGGACTGTAGAAGTCCTGTGGAGAAAAAGGGATGGCATGGTCACTCTCTAGGTGAGAGAGAGTGCCCCGACCTCAGCCTGGACAGGCTTTTATTGCTTTTCTGGGTACATTACATTGAGGATGGCCTTCATTTACTATGCACAGGTTCACTGTAGGTGATTACATTTTACAGATAACAAAGGAAAGAATGTTGCTAATTACTTCAAAGAGAAGGATGTTATAGATCAAGGGGAAAAGTGGTTGACTGGTTACACTCCATACTTGTGAGGTTTAACACAGATTTTAGGAAGTTACTTTAGAGATATGCAGTAAGCATTTGCTGCCTCAATACAGGGTGAGGGAGTTTTAGTGAAAGCAAGTCTCGTAGCAACCTAGGTACAATGCAAGCCTGATTCCCCATGGGAGGACCTATCCATGGGTGTTGGTCCTGTGTGCTGGACCTCGCTTCCCCACTGGCCTTTCTTAGTTGGAGCTAGGTTGCATTTCCCATACCACGTGGAACAGTTCCCCTATAGTGTGGCCCAAGAAAACTCTTCTTCTTGCAGTGTGGTGCAGAAACACCAAAAGGTTTGACACCCCTGGTATATTTAGGAGACTATTTGCTTAGCCAATTTTTCCTGCTATAGAGGAGATAATTTTCTGGCATGGGGAAGAAGTGAGGGCAGAAGAGAAGGTAAGAATAAGGCAGCAGAAGTATGGGCCTTTGAAATGGGAAGGGGAAGAGAACAGGATTCTGGTAGAGGTTGAATGCTTGTGTCCCCACCAATTCACATGTTGAAGCTCCAATCCCTAGCCTGGCTACATATAGAGTAAGGAGATAACTAAGGTTAAATAAGATCATAAAGGTGGGGCTCAATTCTAATAGAATTATGTCCTTATAAGAAGAGGCACCACAGAGCGTGTTCTCTCTCTTTCCAGGTTCAGGAGCCGAGGAAAGGCCATGTGAGGATACAGTGACAGGAAGCTGTCTACAAGCCTGGAAGAGAGTCCTCACCAGGAACTGAGCCCTGTTAGTTCTTGATCTCAGTTCTCCAGCCTCCAGAACTATGAGGAAAAAAACATTCTGTTGTGTAAGCCATGCAGTCTGTTGTATTTTAGTATGGCAGCTGGGAAGACAAAGAGACTCTAAGACAGGTTTAAGAATTTCTCTGTCACATTCATGGGGTTTTGGGGAGGAGGCAGGCCTCATTATTATTCATTCACAAATACTTAATGAGGGCCAATCATATGCTAGGCCCTGTTCTAGGAGCCAAGGATATAGCCATGGGCCTACTGATGCTATTCCTCCTTGCATTTCTGAAGCTGTCAGGTATTAGCACCATGTGAAAGCCATAGTTCAGGAATGGCAGCTTGGTGGTGACCATGTGGAAAGGGTGTAAGAACCTTCACACATTTCCTTCTGCCCCAGAGAGACATGGGAGAGCCTCAGAGATAACAGGAGGGTGTAGCGGTCAGTGAAAATGGGAAAAAAGAAAGAGGGAAGAAGAATGATGGTCAAAGATGTCAAGTGTACTAATTGTTGCCTCCCTGACTGGTTTTCCCGATTTTCTTTACACAGTGGTTGATAGACTCATAGACTCAGAGACCAGTTCATTCAGGGCTTCTGAAACATGTGCATCCGAATTTCTTGGAGAAATGATTGAAGCATAAAATTTCTGGGCCCCTTCCCCAGAAATTCTGATATGGCAGGTATAGGTAGGACCCCAAAATTTGCATCTCTATCAAACTTCTAAGTGATGCTAGCTACTTAGTTTGCACTATGAATGACTCTGATCTAATATAACATTTTAAAAATAGATACTCACAGAGGTAAATGACTCACCCAAGGTCATACTAGTCAGTAGAGGAGATGGGCTCAAAGACCTGAATTGGCTCTTATAAGACCATACACCCATCCCTGGATAAAACCCTCTGAGATTAGAAAAATGTAAGTTCTGATTGACCATGGGTCTGGGTCACAGACCACCTCTGGAGGTGAAGATAGAGTAAGCTTCATCAAACTGCATGTTCTTAAAGTGAGAGAAGTTTGTGTCCCAGTTAAAACAAATGGAAATCAGGTAGATGGTTGCTGCAGGGCCAGAAACAACATGTCCAGCAGACCACGAGCTGTGGGAAGGGTCTGATGGGCTACTCAGAACCTCATTATATCAGATAGAACCTCATCATAGGTAAGGGCACAGGCTCTGGAGGGAGCTTGTACAGGTTCAACATCTCACTTGCTATTGTAGCTGGTATGAGAAGAGGCAGTGTAGCCTGACCCCAGCACTGATCAGCATACACCCTGCATGATGCTTGGCATAAAGCCTACTTCAGAATGGAATGTAGACTTCATGGTTTAAATCTTCTGGCACTGAACAGAAAAGGTGCAGTTTGGGAAACTCTTTAGGCTGGGAGGGCTCAGTCAAGGGGTATTCCTCCTTTTTCTCTTTGAAGCTGACAATCCTGGGGATTGTAGGACAGAGGGTTGTAGGACAGAGATCTTCAGGAGATGGGCCTTTTCATTCCCACAAGATACATTTGACTTTCAGCCAAGCTTCATCCTGGGGAAGAGATGTTCGGTCACAGCAACTCAGAGGCACAGGTTTCGTTAATTATCCCAGAACCAGGACTCAGGTGTCCATCCAAGAATTGATGTGGCTCTCAGGTAGGGCCCACCCATGCCTCTCATTCTACTTCACTTAGCAACTTCCACCATAGCCTCCATGACTGTGGTTTCTGGGGAGCAGGGTCTGGGGTGAGGTCTAGGGACCACAAGGACCTTCTGCAGGGATGTTCCTGTTTGGGTCAATAAGGCGGGTGAGACTAAAAATACCACCTACATGACATATTTACTCTTCTCTTGTTAATACCCTAGAGAGATTGCCAAGAGTCACTACCACCAAGCCTGTGATTAAACCATAATTACCACTTTCATGTTTGTAAATTTTGTCCTTAATATCATAGAGGAGTATTTTTAGGCTAGAACTGGAACTAACACTTCCTAATGCAGGAGTGTGGATTTAAGCAAGTATCTCTCCTTGAGGGTTACTTCCTAGGACATGGCAACAAGGTCAGGAGTGATCTGTCCCCAAGAGTTAAAATGGGATCCTCTAGACACACTAGGGCCGCTCACCAAATATGGAAGTTTTGTGGATATCTATGTTATTCTGTCCTTTCAACCTCCTCAGACTATTTATTCATTCACTCATATGTTTATTCACTAACTAATTCATTCAACATGTTGAGTGCTTACTTTCTGCCAGGCACTGGGAATAAATACACAAAGTCCTGACTTTTATGGGGTTTACATTCTAGTGGTGGTTGCAAATCAGGGAACCAGACAACACATTTATTCATTCATTAATTTATTCATTTAATATTATATAATATGAAGGGAATATGCAGGAAGAAATGCCATATGTATCTGAGGAAGCCAGGCTACTTTAGATGATGGGGTCAAGGAGGTAATTTGTGAGCTGAGAAGTAGCCAGCCATATGGCAAGCCATCTCCCTACTTCTGCTTTGCTGACCCAAATTCTCAGTTACTCCCCTACATCCTAACCCTTTTCCCTGTGCCTAGTTCCAAGATAAACTTCTGCTACCCTCCACAAACCTGTGTTAACTGAAACTTGACTCTAGGATATGACTCCCCCCTGCAGCTCTTGCAAATAGTGGTGGCTCATTCTCTACACTCCATTTATTCTGGGTCAGAAGAGGGGTGTCGGAGCCCTTATTCCTGGAGCTGTCTCCATGGCATTTAAACATCCCCACTCCTTTGAGACTCCTGCAATCAAATTATACCACATCCTCCCTCTCATTGCTGTCATTCATCTATTTCCCAGATCCTCCACTATATTTATGGAAGACTTTGGGACCTGGTCCACTGTCTTCATTTGCAAGCCAATACTGACACTCACCGGTATTGTTCACCTGGTACTCTAATTGAAAAGTTCTTTGACCTTGATTCTTTTGAGTTTCACTTCCACCCATTTCAGCTCTTTTCTACAGCTACAGCTGCAGCCCACATGGGTTCCATCTTAAAAATCAAGTTTACATTTCAGTCTAACCAGAATAAAGCCAGGTTTCCTCAAGCCTATTTCTCAGCATAGTATCACAAGTGAAAGAAATACTACTCCAGAGAGCCACAAAATACATTGCAGGTCCTTAATGAGGGGGTCTTAAGCCAGTGGTGGAGAGGTGAGTACATCACACAATATGCAGGAAGACTTTCTAAAAATTACCTTTGTTCATCTCTCTCCCCAAAGTCCCATATCTGATGGCAGTTCCTCCTCTCTTGTCATTCTATCCTTCTCAAAACTCCCCATCCACTTAGTGTTCCTGTCTCACTTGCCCCTTCCTATCTTTGCCTCCTCTTCCCAACTCCTTTTTCTTATCCACCTCAACTACAATTGGTATCATTTAAAAATTCCCTTGTGTGAGATTCTTCATGTGTTTTGCATCTTTATCCATTGCCCCATCAGCAGATCAAACAAAGAATTCTCACTCCCTGGAGAATGGGGGTGGGTGGGTGGATGGGAGATTATAAATCTCATATGATTTGTCCTTATCACACCTCTTAATGTCCATCATCTCCTGTCTGTCCAGATATTTTTCTCCCATTCCTCCCACACCTATCCTCCCTGGCAGTGGCCTCCAGTGCCCCTTTCTCTCCCAGTGCACTGGCCTCTGGCTGATGCCTCTTAGGCCCCTCTCAAATCAGACCTATCTCACAGGTGGTCATATGAATCATCATTTCCTTATCCTTAACTTCTCTCTTTATCATTTCTGTCATGCCAAACTCAATCCAAATCTCTCAATTAGCCATTTCTGCACCTACACTTGAAGAACACCATACAACCTGAAAACTGGTGCCTTGCAAGACCATGGCAGCAGATGCTGGGCTCTCAGAGCTACCTGTTCATACATCCTTTTACTTGTCTGTGACCAGATCCCTGTCAACTCACATCCGGTGTACCTGAAGCCAAATAATGTTTACACTTTCCAGTTACAGGAACAAATAATCCCTCTTCTGTCTTGTTTTGGGTGTTTATTTAACTTGAATTGGCTCCCTTCTGCATCAAATCAAAAGACCCCTGACAAATAGAATTAATGACCCCAAGTTCAGAGAATGTCCTGGGGGAGAAGGAAAAGAAGCCTCTTCTGAATGGAAAGTAGGGAGTAGCTGGCAATGCACCTTGGGGTTCAGTCTACAAATTCTGAGGACAAATATGGTCATCTGGGAAGCACAGGCTGATCTCATAGAGAATATTCTGGAAGACAATTGACTAGAGGAGCTCTGTCCTCTGCCTGTCTTTGCCCCATATCCTTCTTAGGCAAACAGAACTGCCTGCAGTCTGAAATGGACAATCAGACACTGCTAACAGCTGCAGCCCAAGAATTTCAGTTCTTGGCATAATGATCCTGACACAAAAGTATTTCTTTGTGGAAAATTATGCATTCATCGGGCTCATTTGAAACAAAATATGATTTGCATTTTAACTTCCTATAACAAGCTCCACTTCTTCTGTGGATTTCATAATGTTTGATTTTGTTGGACCAGATTGGTGGGGCACATGCTTTACCAAAAACAGTTTAAATTCAAGCCCAGGTTTTTCTTATTTTAAATAGCAACAGCTGCTAAGCATGATAATTATTGTATTTTATCAAAATAAACTCACCAAGTTGCTTCTGAATGTTCCTTGGAGCTGCTCTGCTGGAGGCTGGGGGTCCTCAGGGCTGACAAAGAAGGCACAAAGTTTGGATCTAAAAACACAGTCAGTCTCCATGTCTGGAGGGGTGTGGATGGACTATTCAAGGACAGAGAAAGGAAAATAGCCACTAGCTAGAGGTAGATCCAGTGAGATACTTCCCTCTTGATATCTATTGGGCTTTCTCTCTGCAGTGCCCAGTAACTCCAAATTTCTGAAAGATTGAAAGGGGAATATTATGGATTTATGTGGCAGCCAGTATGATTGATCTCCTTTATGGAGAATTCAGATCATGTCATTTCTGCTTAAAATCCTTTTTCAGTGGTCTCAACCTTGGCTGCCAATTAGAATCATTGGAGAGCATAAAAACAAATCAAAACAAAACAAAACAAAACAAAACAAAACAAAAAAAAAACAATTGCCCAGGTTGCAGCCCAGGCCTATTATATCAGAATTGGTGGGTTTGGGGCCCAGACATTAGTATTTGTTTCAAGATCCTGAACCACATTAGACCCTGATTTATATGCTAACTTCTGACCACAGCCAGGGTGGCCCTAACTGATCTCAGACCCCATCTTCAAACACTCATCTTCTGTCTTAACTCAGGTTAAGTTACTGGTCTTCCAGTTCTTCATTCTGCTTTCTACCATGGAAAGACTGAACTTTCTATGTCCCAGAAGACCCTCTGCAACCTAGCCTCTGCTTACCTCTCCAGTTTCTCCTGGAGCCAGTTCCTTCTCTCCCAGTGCCCTTCTGTTCTTTTCTGATCCTTAAACACATCCTTTCTTTCAGAACCTCTGCACCTGCAATTCCCTTTGTCTTCTTCTGATAATATTTTTTTTCTCCAGGTCCTCCCACATCCAACATACCACTCAGGCCTCTGAGGAGAAAGCCTTCTGTGATATGCCATCTCCGACCTACCCCCTGTTAGTTGCCGTTTCATTACTGCATTGTTTCCTATACAGCAGGTCACCGTGTGAAGTCATCTTGTTTGTCTACTTGTTCTTTGGCTCTCTTCAAGAAGGTAAGCTCTGTGAGATCTGAGACCTCTTCACTGCTGAATCCCAGAGGGTTGGCATGTAGCAGGTGTTTAATAAATAGTAGTGGATGAATTAAAAAAATGAATGTTTAGTAGGTCACTTAATAAATATTATTTGAATGAATGAATGATCTCATTTGATCCTTCAGACAACTGGTGTTATTAGCACTGTCTTGCAGATAATTCACCAGAGTCAGAGGTAAAGTAACTTTTCCAAGGTTACGAATTATGGCAAAGGTTTGGAAGCTCTCTGCCACTGAGGGAAGAGTAGGTTGTTGGGAGAGAAGAGGAGGGAAGACATGTTTTTTAAAACTGAATTTTTGGTAATTCTCCCATCACTAGAATGGGGAAATTCTTCACTAATTAGCAAGGATATGTAATTAGGTTTTAATTGTGGGATTCTGAAGGGACCAGTTTAAAACCACGCCTTAATGGACTCTGACTTTCTAACCTTCAAGAGGGTGATGAGAGAGCAATCATGCTCATTTGGAAACCAAGGGAGAACCTCATTATTTCAGGGTGATATGCTCTTAGCATGTCCAGAAGAGCTGGGGGGTGGGGAATGGAGAAGGTCTACCCATCTAAAGGACTTCCATGCTGTTGACTCATTATCATCTGGTCTCTACAGAGATCTGCACCCCACACTGAAACCAGAAAGAGCATAAGTCATATAGTGACAATCCCAGTAGCCAGTTAGTCAATGCAGCAGGGCAGAAAAGGAATGTAGCCTTTGGTTTCCTCTGTACAATTGGCTTCCTTTGCACAATTGGTCTGGGAATTTTTATCAGTATGGAAACCAAAGGTACTTTGGTTCTCAGCTTTGCATCTGGATGTAAAAATAATAACACTAGGTTGAGGTATTAGTCTGCCTGAGCTGCCATCACAAAGTACAACTGATGGGGTGGCTGAAACAATAGAAACTTATTTCCTCACAGTTCTGAGGATTGGCAATGCAAAGTCAAGGTATTTACAAGTGTGGTTTGTGCATGGGCATTTCTGGTGTCTGTGTGTCCAAATTCCCTGTTCTTATAAGGACACCAGTCATGTTGGATCAGGGCCCACCCTAATATACTCATTTTGACTCAGTCACCTCTTTAGAGGCCCTGTATTCAAATACAGTCACATTCTGAGGCCCTGGGAGTTAGGACTTTAACATGAATTTTAGGGGACACGATTCAACCCATAACAGGTAACATTTATTGGGTGTTTATTGCATGTTAGCCTCATGGCAAATTGTTTCACAAACATCACCTTACTTAGTCCCCTAAACTACACTATAAGACCAGAAATGCCACCAAAGCATGAACCTAACCTACAGAAAACCTAAAGGGCAATGAATTAGGAACAGTAGTAGGAAGCAACAGGGTTTGGCAGCATAGAGGTGGAAGAGAAGTAGAGCCTCACTCTATGGCTTCAGCCTTAAGGTTGAGAACTTATCACTCTGAATTACCTTGCACTTGAAGAACCAATATCACAGTAAGGACCACTACAGCTTCCCTTCCTAGAGACTACCTCAAAGCCTGCCTGATCTACTGCAGAAGGAGGGCTGCAGGCTCTCCCAGCTTAATTGTACTGTCCTGTGTGGGCCTCCTCTGTAGTCCCAGACAGAAAAAATAGAGGGCTGGCTCGTTTCCCTGCTGGAGAAGCAGGGAGGGTGGTTTGGTGAAGATCTTTGAGCTAAGCTCTCTCTTGACAGGATCCTTCTCCTCCTTGGGTCCAGATGTCTTCCCTGTCAACCAAGCTTCCCCAGGAGGCATGTCCATTGCTTCTGGCTGTTTCTCCCCCTCCCAGTGTGTTCGTTTAGCTTCTAAAAAGGGATATATTGCAGGAGCCTCTGGGCACATATTCAAAAACACCCAAATCACAAGGAGAAATTTGTCCAAACTCACATTGTACCCATCCATGCAGAGTTACCTCCACCTATACTGAGGAGGACTTTTCACAAAACCTGAAGGTCAGTGTTGTTGTTATTTGCCAAATCTGAGCTGCTGAGGCCTCAGATCACTTTTTGCATACTCAGTGACATGGGCTCAGAGAAACAACAACCTTCGAGGGTATGTGTATAGTGATGATTATAACAGGATAACCCAGGGAGGGGCTCCATCACCCTCAGGGAGGCTAACCCACCTCCAACACTCCTTGATATTGCTCATGCTGGTCCTTTGGTTTCCTTTCAGTGTCCTTCTCTGCTGCCAAGATTTGACAACTCTTTCTCAGTCAAAATTTTAGGAATCATCTGCTTTTATGAAGCATTTCCTCAGTTCTCAGAGTTCACTTCTTTCTCATCTGCACTGTTAGTACTGCATACACACCTTTTACTCGTGCACTTAGTAAATATTTTGTTCATCAGTTACTGAGTGCTGGTCTTTTGATAGGCAATGGAGAAGATATAGTGGTGAGAGACATAGATAAGATTTAGGCTTTTGTGGATCTTACTTTCTGGGTTGGAGAGACAGGAAACTCACAACCAGGTATTTATTATTCCCCACTAGGTTTTGAGCCACATTACCATCCTAGTGGTCATCATCATCCTTCGCCTACTCCCCATCTTATCAAACCCCTGCATTACTTACTGTGTCTGGCTTTCCAGGCACTACTTATAACTCATGTGAAGCAGGCACCATGACTTCCTCACTCTGTGTACCATCCCCCCTCCCTTGCCAGCCCACAGTACCTAGCATTATGTCTGCTACATGGTAGACACTCAACTAATTTTTGCTGAGTTTTTGACCTATCTGTATTGTCATGTTGACTAATTCTAAAGAAGCCTGGGAAGGTGATGTGCATGACAGAAACATTTGAATCCAAGGGGACCCCAGTAGGTTTTCTTATCCCTTCTCTCCCAAACACACTCAAACATATACACAAATCTAACTAGAGAAACACAAATAACTTCCAGTATTTATTACAGAGGAAATGTATGCAGGTGGTTATATAGGTGATGAACCAGATGATGGTAGGGTGTTATAGAGTTCAAAAGCAGCCATTAATTGTTCCTCTCTCATCAAGAAATGACATCTATTTCTTTACCTCTTAAATCTGGGCAGGTCTTCTGACTCTTTGGGAGAAGCAATGTTGTATAAGTTCCAAGCTTGAGCCTCAAGAGGTTTTTCCCATTTGCCTTCTCTTTCTTGGAAACAGCTGCCAACCAAATATTCCTGGGCTAGAATGTTGGCTGGTACAAGAGACAAATGGACCCACCATTGCCACAGATGACAGCCAGCCAGCTTGCAAAGTTGAGCTCCCTGATGCCTTGGCAGCTGACTGCGTGTGTATGAGTGCATCCAGCCAGGACCAACAGAAGAATTACTCAGCTGATCCCAGTCTAAATTGCTACCTCTTGAATTGTGAGCTACAAATAAATGGTAGTTGTTTTAAGATATTAACTTTTGGGTAGTTTGTTTCACAACCAAAGGGAACTGATACATGAAGTAACCCAGAGATTAGCAACACCAGGAAACCACTCCTATCAGAGGCTGTGGGAACAAAGGGAGGTGGTAATAAAACTATGGACCAGTGTAATCAGAGCACCCAAAAGATGAGGAATAAGGACAGAGAGGTCCTGTGGAGGCTTAGAGGCACAGAGGAATGAGAGGAGAGGCAGGTGATGGAAGCAGAGACAGGCAGAGATACCCTGGCTTCTTCCTTCTATCTGCTCTCCAGTCTCCCACCGGGACCTGCCATTAGCTGAGTTCAACTGGCAGCCAGCTGGGACAAGAGCCTGGAGACCCAGGCTCCAAGAGTCAGCCTTTGTGCATCACAGAGCAGAGCAGAGGAAGGGCTAGGACAGGAGCTATAACACAAATGCTATAGAGGAGAGACGAAGAAGTGGAATTGAGGATTGAGCTTTTGAAACAGTACAACTGCATTCTCATATTCATGTCTCATTCCCTATTCAGGAATTTAGCCCAGACTGAAAATGAATTCTAGCTATTGGAAAGCTGTGACTGCAAGTGTCTCAACTTTTGACAGAGTCAATCAAACTGTGTTAGCCTATTTATAAAATGTTGCACCCACATTGGCCCATCAAAAGCACAAACCATCAAACATAGCCTGCTTGTGCTATTGTTAGTTCAAAAACCACAGCAGTTATAAAACACTAATTTGGTTAATTTTAATGTATTTAGCAAGCGTAAGAACTTCTTATATGCTGACTGAACATAGTGAAGGATGACACCACAGACATACACATTCATGTATACACAGAAAATTACTTTTTAAAAAATTACTATTATTATTATTTTATCCTCACCCAAGAGCATTTTTATTGCTTTGAGAGAGAGAGAGAGAGAGACACTGATTGGTTGCTTTCTCACGAGTGCTCCTACTGGGGAAGAAACCTGTGACTTTTCAGTCTATAGGACAAAATGCCAACCAACTGAGCCATAACAGCCAGGGCAGATAATTTCAATAAAGTATAAATGTTACTGAGGTACATACAGAGTGGGGCGGGGTCATTTAAGTTGGGTTTTGAAGAATGAGTAGGAGTTCACCCAGTGGGAAAGAAAACGAACAATTTTTTAGGGGAGTGTGCAAAATTTGGAGATAAGACACAAGGTGTCGTACTTGAGAAACTATAAGTACTATAGTTTAGTGTAGCCAAAATGCTGTATGTAGAAGAAATGTGGACAGATATGGTCACTGAAGTGACTGGGGTTAGCCCATGGAAGCCTTATATGTCACATTGAGGAGTTTGCCACTTATAGCCTATTGGGATATATCAACATTTTTTATTTCATAGGATTTTAAAGAATTAAAATAATACAAGTTTATTTTAAGGAGCTTAAAAATGATATAAAAAGAAGAATCATGATTTCTGCCCTCTTCTATCTTGGAGGTTGCCAGGGATAGTAATCAGGAGGGTGTCCTGACATACCTTTCTCATATTCAGGGTTGGTTTGTTTGCTTATGTGTTCTGGCTTGGATTACAAAAGATGGTATAATATACTTATCAGTCTGCAACCTGCTTTCCCTCCCCTGCCCCCTTAAGAGTATATGGACATCCCTTCAGATGAATTAGATTTAACTCATTTAACTTCATTTATTCAACTCCTCTCTGACTGGTGGGCATTCAAGTTGTCTGTTTTTAGCAATTAAAAAAAATATTGTGGTGTATCTCCTTGGGAATGAGTCTAGGTATATTGGGGTTTTCATTTTGGTAAAGTAGATTCCCAAAGGTAGGATATCTGGATTAAAGAATGTTTGCATTTTTAAAATTTTAACGTGTGTGACCAGATTACTTTTCTATCAGGTTGTAGCAATTTCTATTTCTCAACACTGCCAGCCAGAATTGAACATTATCACTCTTTTATTTGCAAATTTTGGCAAATATAATGGAGGAAAAACAAGCTGTATGGTTTAATTTGCATTTTCTTGGCTTCTTCGGACATTCAGCATCTCAACATATGCTTATTGACAATTTTCACGTTCCCTTATGTGAATTGCCTGCTCATTTTTCTATTCAGTTGTCTTTTTGTTATTAATTGGTGAAGGTTATTTGAATATTAGTAATTGTTAATCTTTAGCCATGTGTTTGCAAAGGTTCTTTTGGGACAGGGACTTTCCCTTCCAGCTCTTCTGGCTGGTTGGATAAATAATGACATATGGCAGATTAACAAGAGAAATCAAGTTTTAATATGATTAAAATGGGAAATTCATGTAAACATGAGAATTCCATACAGTGAGGTAAAATGAGATATATACATCCTTGTGACTTAATGAGGGGAAGCAGGTATCTCTGACTTCGAAGGGAAGAGAGGCAATTTACAAGGGGATGAAAGAGTTAACCCTTAATAGACAAAATGTGTGTTGGGCCAGCTTTAAATAATGGGACACGGAGAAGATTTGAGTGGGCCTTGCCGAATTCCTCCCTATCACACACTCTCAGATTAAACTCTAGTTCTCTGAGGATCACTCCCTTTCCAGAGCAGCCTTTCTGTATCAACTTGTTTTAGGCAGTAAGGCGAAGAATCAAAGGTTTTTCCTGGGTCTTTTGTTTCTTAAAAATAAACAACTTAAAATAATCAATACCCCTAAAAGGCATATTTTGTGGTGGCAACTCTGTTCCTCTCCCCAGGTCCCTTTCCTCCTAGATTATCACTTTTAAAGCAATTTTTTTTTTGTTAATAATTAGAGGCTATCAGGAAGTTGTGAAAATGGTACAAAGTCCTAGGAACCTTTCACCCAGCTTTTCCCAAGGGGAGCATCTTACATAACTGTAGCACGACATCAAAACCTCTTTTAGCTTTGGATATAATAGTTTATGGTACTATTTTGATTTCAATTAATTTATGGTAAATTTTAATATCTGATAAGACAAGTTCTACCACTCCATACTTTTTTATTATTTTCTTGACTATTCTCTGACTCTTATTTTTTCCATTTAAAATAATTTTAGCTACTTATTCCCCTTTCTTTCCTTCTAAAAAGCTCTCTTGGAATTCTGATTGCAATTCATTGAAAGTTACATATTATTGTGAAGGAATGAGATTTCAAGATATCAAGTTGTCCTACTCAGGAATATACTATTTCACTCTAACTATTCAGGCCTTATGTTATATTCTTCAATGAGAATTTAGTTTCCTTCATGTAGTCCTTATGAATCATTAATTCATAGACATTTTATAGTTTTTGTCATAAACAATTTTCTATTGCTGCTATAACAAATTACCATAAATTTAGTGGTTTTAAAACAACAGAAATTTATTACCTTACAGTTCTGGAGGTCAGAAATTGTAGCACCAAGGGCTGAATTCCCTCTGGAGGCTGCAGAAGACAATCCATCTCCTGCCTTTTCCTGCTGGTGGAGGCACCTGTGCTCCTTGGTTCCTGGTCCCTTTCTTGAATTTTTCCTGCCTCAGCTTTTACTGCTACCACTCCTAGTCTGACTCTGCCTCCCTCTCATAAGGGATTGTAATTACACTGGACTCACCTTATCTCCAGGTCTTTAACTTAATCATATCTGCCAAATTGCTTCACCATTTAAGGCAATATAGTCATGGGTTTTCAAGATTAGTATGTGGACATCTTTGTGGAGGTGGGGGGCATTATTCTATCTACCACAAATAGGATTACTATTTTTTATTAGTTTCACATCTTACTCTTCACTGTTGGAATGAAGAAAATTTTAGTCATTATTGTATATTTAAGTATGTTATCTACCTTACCAAAATTTAATTATTTGAAATAGTTTTTGGTAAAGTCTTTTGGATTTTCTAAATACACAATTATATCACATGGGAATAATGTAATCTTGCTTCTTCTTTCCCAATATTTGCATGGATTAATTAATTGATAGTAATAAATAATAATTAATGTATTACATTAGTTAAGGTCTCCAAAGTAATGCCGAGAATGGTGATTTTGACAGAAATTACCTCCACTGAATATTATAGTTGTTATGGATTTTCTGTGAATAATCATTATTGGCTTTTTAAATTTGAATTATATCTTATTGTTTATGCTATTCAGTTGCTCCAATGTTTCCCCCTTGGCTCCCCTCTACCTAGACCACCCGACTACCTCAGGCAATCCCCACACCATTGTTCATGTCCATTCATCATTCATATTTCTTCTTTGGCTGCTATATGCTGTACTTTATATCCCTATGACTATTCTGTAACAACCAATTTATACTTCTTAATCCCTTCACCTTTTTCTCCCATCCCTTAACTCCTCCCATCTGAGAACCAACAAAACATTCTGTTTCTCTTCTAATTCATTTATTTTGTTTTTTGGATTCAATTATTGATAGGTATGTATTTATTGCCATTTTATTGTTCATGTTTTTGATCTTCTTCTTAAAGAAGACCCTTTAATATTTCATGTAATACTGGTTTGGTGATGATGAACTCCTTTAGCTTTTTCTTATCTGGGAAGCTCTATATCTGTTCTTCAATTCTAAATGATAGCTTTGCTGTGTATAGAATGTATAGAGTAATCTTGGCTGTAGGTCTTTGCTTTTCATCAGTTTAAATATTTCTTGCTACCTCTTAGCCTGGTAAATTTTCTTTTGAGAAATCAGCTAGAAATCTTATGAGAACTCCTGTGTAGGCTACTAACTGCTTTTCTATTACTGCATTTAAGATTCTCTCTTTGTCTTTACCTTTGGCATTTTAATTATGATGTGTCTTAGTGTGGCCTCTTTGGGTTCATCTTGCTTGAGATTCTCTGTGCTTCCTGGACTTGTATGTCCATTTCCTTCACCAAATTAGGGAAGTTTTCTGTCATTCTTGTTTCAAATAGATTTTCAATTTCTTGCTCTCTCTCTCCTCCTTCTGCCACCCATCATGATGAGAATGTTGATACACTTGAAGTTGTCCGAGAGGCTCCTTACATCATCTCCATTTTTTTTTATTGATTCTTTTTTCTTCTTGCTGTTCTTATTGGGTGTTTTTGGCTTCCTTACATTCCCAATCACTGACTTTATTCTTAGCTTCATCCACTCTATTGTTGATTCCCTGTAAATTGTTCTTCATTTCAGTTAGTGTATCCTTCATTTCTGACTGGTTCTTTTTTATGGTTTCCATGTCCTTCTTTAAGCTGTTGAAGTTTTCTCTGAGTTCATTTGCTCTTTCCTTAAGTTCATAGAGCATCCTTATAACCAGTGTTTTAAATTTTGTATCTGGTAGATGACCCTGGGCATGGGGTGGCAACAGGCAGACCCAGTGAGGTGGCAATTGTGAAGCAAGGCACTGCACACGAGGCAGCTGCCTCACCAGGTAGTCCCACATTTGCATGCACATAAACCAGGCAAAATTGGGGAGCTAGACAGACTATGCAGCCCAGGGTCCCAGCACCAGGAAATAGAGCCTCAGGGCACTATTTGAAAACATCTGTAGGGTATGAGGCACAGGGAGATACTCTCAGCCTCACACGAGAGTTCATTGGAGGAGACTCATGGGGTCCTAGAATGTACACAAGCCCACCCACATGGGAATTAGCACCAGAAAGGCCCAGTTTGCTTGGAGGAAGCAACAAAAGGGACTGAAATCCAACAGAGAGTAGAGCAAGTGTCATTGTTCCCTCTCGGACCCCGCTCCCATATACAACATCACAACCCAGCTACTGGGTTGCCCTGTCCTGGTGAACACCTAAGGCTCTGCCCCTCATACATAACAGGTGCGACAAGACAAAAAAATGGCCCATATGGGAGAACAGATCAAAGCTCCAGAAAAAATACAACTGAGCAACCAAGAGATAGCCAACCTATCAGATGCACAGTTCAAAACACTGGTGATCAGGATGCTCACAGAATTGGTTGAATTTGGTCATGAATTAGATGAAAAAAATGAAGGCTACACTAAGTGAAATAAAGGAAAATGTACAGGGAACCAATAGTGATGGGAAGGAAACTGGGACTCAAATCAATAGAGTGGACCAGAAGGAAGAAAGAAATAATCAAACAGGAAAGAATGAAGAAACAAGAATTCAAAAAATGAGGAGAGGCTTAGGAACCTCCAGGACATCTTTAAACATTCCAACATCTGAATTATAAGGGTACCAGAAGGAGAAGAGGAAGAGCAACAAGTGGAAAACTTATTTGAACAAATAGGAAAGGAGAACTTGCCCAATCTGGCAAAGAAATAGATGTTCAGGAAGTCCAGGAAGCTCAGAGAGTCCCAAAGAATTTGGACCTAAGGAGGAACACTCCAAGGCACATCATAATTACATTAGCCAAGGTAAAAGTGAAAGAGAGAATCCTAGAAGTATCAAGAGCTAAGGAGACAGTAACCTACAAAGGAGCTCCCATCAGACTGTCAGCTGATTTCTCAAAAGAGATATTTCAGGAAAGAAGGGTCTGGAAAGAATTATTCCAAGTCATGAAAGGCAAGGACCTACATCCAAGATTGCTCTATCCAGCAAAGCTTTCATTTAGAATGGAAGGGCACACAAAGTGCTTCTCAGATAAGGTCAAGTTAAAGGAGTTTATCATCACCAAGCCCTTATTTTATGAAATGTTAAAGGCACTTATGTAAGAAAAGAAGATTAAAAAAAACATGTATAGTAAAATGACAGCAAACTCAGTTATTAACAACCACACCTAAAACAAAACCAAAAGAAACTAAGCAAACAACTAGAACAGGAACAGAACCACAGAAATGGAGATCACATGGAGGGTTATCAACAGGGGAGTGGGAGGAGGAGAGAGGGGGGAAAAGGTACAGAGAATAAGTAGCATAGGTGGTAGGTGGAAAATAGACAGGGAGAGGGCAAGAATAGTATGGGAAATGTAGAAGCTAAAGAACTTATGACACATGGACATGAACTAAAGGGGGGAATGTGGGTGGGAGAGGGTGTGCAGGGTGGAAGGGAATGAAGGGGGGAAAATTGGACAACTGTAACAGAATAATCAATAAAATATATCTTTTAAAAAAGAAGAAGGTATGTACTATAGGAACCAGGGCTGAGATTAAGGTAAGGAACCTAAGATTCAATTTTTTAATAAAAATATTTTTTGCTATATTAATTTCAGTTGACATATTAGTTTCAAGCATACAACACAGTGATTAGATATTTATGTACCTTACAAAGGGATCACTCCAGTAAGTGTAGTACCCATCAGACACCATATATAGTTATTATAATATTATTAACTATACCTTCATTTCAAAATTTAAGACCTTCGCTCCCAGGGCATCGTAAATGGAGGGTCAGCAACTGAAAATAAGAGCCTCCTCAAATTTTGTACCTACCTGCCTCATTTGCATTACCCTAGTCCCAACTCTGATACAAACATTTCCTTCATCACAGAATGTTCTATTGGATTAGAATTTTGGAAAGGTGGAGCCAAGAGAGGCATTTGCAGAAATTCTATTTGAAGGAGCTGCACATGAGTTTCTATTTGAAGGAGCTGCACATGAGTGGTTTTCAATGCTGGCTGCACATTAGAATCCTCTGATGAACTTCAAAATTTCTGACACCTGGGCCCTTCCCCAGGTAAAGCAAGTCTGAATCTCTGGGATGGGTCCGGGGATGGGGGGACATTTTCAGTGCCCAGGCGATTCTGCTGTTTGGCCTGGGCCTCACGACAGTCTCTGCTGTGAGTGAGGATACAAACCCAAGTTGCAGCCATAGACATACCAGGGGGAAATCCCTGCTGGCTGCATGCAAGCAGAAGTAAGAACGGATCTTTGGTTACTCTGTGGGAACAGGGGTTAAGGTGATAAAGGAAGATCTGTAGTATGAAAAATGTGGAGTAGTGACTCATCTAGGGAACTTTATGTCATAGTGCTGCATGGTTTGGACCTTGTTTATGTTAAACACCGTCCGGACACTGTCACTGACCATCAGGATGATTATATACCCAGAGAGGCTTCTATGTCCAGCAAAGAGTGTGGAGTTGGGGTTAATTTATTAACATCCCGACCTTGGTCAGTTGCTTCTGGGGTCAATGCCAAAGAGACATTTTTAAAGGGCTTGTGAGCCCTGACCAGTGTGGCTCAGTGGGTTTGACATCATTCCACAAAGCAAAAGGTCATCAGTTAGATTCCTGCTCAGGGCACATGCCTGAGTCGAGGGTCTGGTCCCTGAATGGGGTGTTTACAAGAGACAACCAAGCCATGTTTCTC
The DNA here is from genome assembly GCA_004024845.1 of Tonatia bakeri. NCBI lineage: Eukaryota > Metazoa > Chordata > Mammalia > Chiroptera > Phyllostomidae > Tonatia > Tonatia bakeri. The sequence continues at coordinate 12,746 of PVIA01013352.1, read as the reverse complement.
TCTCACCTCAATGTTTCTTTCCTTCTCTTTCTCCTTTCCTTTCTCTCACTCTAAAAACAAATAAATAAAATCTTTTAAAAAATAATAAAGGTTCACTCTTTCAGTGGCCCCAGATCAATAGCAAGGAGAAATTATGATGACAGAAGTCATGGGCAGGACTTTATCTCTTCTGATGGGGAACCAAAGCACCGTCGCCCTTAGCTGTCCATATTCTGGTTGTCAAACTAACTCCAATTTAAAAGAGAGCAAACTATGGAGGGGACATTGGAATTCTAAGTGCCACCAACCATCAGCCTTACCCCAAGTTCACCTCAGCACACACTCATGCACACATACACATACCTCAAGAGGATTAGTTTTATGTACTACAGCCACAACCTTATTTGAGGATACATTCTAAGACCCTCAGTGGATGCTAAAACTGTAGGTAGTACCAAACCCTACATGTACTGTTTTTCCATATACATACATATCTATAACAAACTTTAATTTATAAATTAGGCACAGGAAGAGATTTACAATGACTAATAATAAAATAGAAATTTATTACAATATACTGTAATAAAAGTTAGGTGAATGTTGTTTCTCCTTTCAGGGGAATGCCTTGATGAAGTCTTTGTACTGTAACTTACACAGAAAGCTAATTTTCTTTAATTATGCTCTTCCCCCCCCTTTGACTCAAACTGCTCTCACCAGCACTCTTAACTCACCCACTTCCCTCTCCCTTGCTTAATCATTACACCTTCAGGACAATGAGGTTCTAGTAGGCATCTAGTAGTCTTTGGAACGAGGTCCTGGATCTACCAATGACAGAAACATAGTTTTCAATCAAGCTAAAGACAGTATTTTGGCCTCAGTTGTGTTTTAGCTCCAGAAACAGGAAAGTGGAACAAATCCTTGCAAAGATGGACAGAACAACTCCATGGCTGACATCAGGACCACATGAAATGATCAATTACCCCAACCGTAGCACTGACCAATCAGTAGAGACCATAACCCTTACTCCTTCAGACACCATGATTAATGATTTTTGCCCTATATAATCTGTTCCCTGGAAGCCATTGGAGAGTCAGATTTTTTAACATTAGCTACCTGTGACTATGGGCATGACACCATCTCCTTAATAAGTCCTTACTTTCTTAGCTGCCAACTCCTGTTCATGTCTTATTGGGCATTGACGAGCATAGGCAAATGAACCCTTTCAGTCTGGTAACAGTACAGGCTCAATGCTTTCTAATGAAATATGTTACCTTATATCAGAACACATTTTCTGTTCATGTCTTTCACCCACAAATTTAATGCCTTTTCTACCTAAACTAAACACTTATCATGCACCATGGCTGTAACTTTTATCGTTGAAGTACAACAGCAAAAGTAGCACAAATTTCCTTTTTCCTCACAATTTCATGGATAAAAGATTCATTCTAACTGTAGATCTGAATAACCTTAGTATAGCATTTTTTTTAACTTTCCTTATGAAGTTAAGAACTTTAACCTTTTCATATAAAGAAAACACTGTCTGGCCTCTCTATCACATCTGAACTGCCAGCATCACTACTCTTGCACTTTGGGGTCATCATTAAGTAAAATAAAGGTTACTTGAACACAAGCACTGTCATACGAAGACAGTCAATCTTAAAATGAAAGGGATAAATGACTAACAAGCAGGGAGAGGAAATAGCATGGATATGGGGACAAAGGGATGAGTCATGCCTGGGTGAGGCTGAGCAGGACTTGTGAGATTTCAACACAATTCTCAGCATGGCATGGAATGTAAAATTTATGAATTGTTTATTTCTGGAATTTTCCACTTAATACTTTCAGACAGTAATTCAAGTAACTGAAACTGAGAAAAGCAAAACCACTAATGAAGGTGGAGGACTGTAATAGACATGATATGGATATGCCATATTTTATGCAACAACTACCTTTGTCATAATTTTTAAACTGGGATCCTGTTCAAATCAATCACTTAAGCTTCTTCCAGAAACACTTTATAAAACAGACATCTGATTGGGTTACTCTTCTGCTTTAAAATATTAGTGTGATGTGATTAAAGAGATTCTAAAATATGGCAAATGGGTGAATACTCCCAATTCCTGCCATTTAAAATTGGCTCTTAGAACAACATAAACATGAGAATAAGAGTTTTGATAGAAACTGGAATTGTGTTGAAAGCTCCAGAGGAGAGACAGATCTGAAGTTTCCTTCCTTGGATTGAGGCAGATTTAATGACTTCCCAAGTGAAGATGAATGGTAGAGACCATTGGGTGTCCTTGGTAAGGACTGCCCCATCTTTCTGACCCCAGGAGACCTGAAGCAGAAGTACGTAGTTGGCCTGATTTCATCTCAGTTTGAGTGATTGAAATAAAACCATCTGTCCCAGTGATTGAAAGAAAACCATTGGATCGAGCAGTATGAGATTATAGTCCCCAATGAGGTAAGAGCATTTATGAGTTCGTCCCAACAACACACAAAAAAAGAAAGCTATTTCAAAATGGTAATGATTATTGAGAGTTTAGAAGATGGCAGCACAGGTAAACACAGCTCACCTTCTCACACAACCACAACACAATTACAACTAAGCTACAGAATAACCATCATTCAGAACCACCAGAAATTGAACTGAATGGAAGTTCTACAACTACAGAATTAAAGAAGAAACCTCATCAAGAGTGGTAGGAGGGGTGGAGACACAGAACAAGCTGGTCCCATACCTACATGTGGTGGTTAAAAATTGGGAGGGATATTTTAGGAGCAAGGAGTCCAGCACCAACCAGGCTTCCCAGCCCAGGGTTCCAGTGCCAGGAAGATAAGTCATCACAATTTCTGGCTCTAAAAACCAATGGGGATTGAGCCTGTGGAAGACAGAAACTTCTGGAGCCCCAGGCAGTTCCCCTTAAAGGACCCATGCACATATTTACTTGGACTCACTTCCTCTGAGCTCCAACACTAAAGCAGCAACTTAAAAGGCACCAGAGGTATATTGGGAGGAACTGAAGTGTCTGGCATCAGAACTAGAGTTGGGGAGCAGCTTTCTCCCAAACAGAAGTGCTCCCAAACCTGTATCACACTATTTGCTGTGCCATGAGGCTCTGCCCCACTCAACTTTTGGGCCCACCCAAGCTGTTTCCAGTGACTTTTTCACATGAATAGTTTGTCTTGGTTCATGCTTCAGATTTTCCTAACTTCTCTCAAACAAGCAGTATCTGGCTTCAGCAAGCCCTATACCTCTTGCTACAGGCTCAGTACTAGCAACAGCTGGATTGGTTCACAGCTTGACCTTGGTTGGGTACCTCCAAGCCAGTACAAGTAGCAGCCATCTGCACATCACTTTGTAGTATGCCTGATGGCTCTGGACAGAACATAGGCAGTGGCTAACTTTGCCCTGCAACCTCCCAGGAGGCCCCAGAGCCTGTGCACCCAGTAGATAGCTATAGACCGCATCAGAGAACCACCATCCAACCACTTTCATAAGTGATACATGCAAGGGGTGGACCCAGAGGTCACCAGAGCACTGCTGAAGTAAGTCCAGCTCTGTGGAGTGGGCCCCTGCACAGCTGATCCTCCATGGTGGTCAGAGGTTGGTAGTCAGTGGTCATAGCCAGCCCTTGTAGCTGATCAGTCTGGGTGAATCCTTCCCATTGACCTGCCAATAGCAATCAAATCTCAACTACAAGAGGAAGGTAAACACAGCCCACATGGTGGGTGCATCTCAAGTGCTCAGCTTGGGTGACAGAGGAGGCTGTGCCACTGGATCCTACAGGACACCTACTACATTAGACTATGATATCAAGCAGGAAGCCATAGCAGCTCTACCTAATATATAGAAACAAACACAGGGAGGCTACCAAAATGAGGTAACAAAGAAACATGGCCCAAATGAAAGAACATAAAACAACTCCAGAAAAAGAACTAAACAATATGAAGAATTATGCCAAGAAATTTGAAAACTTGTGTGTAATGGACAACTTTCTAGAAAAATATAAGCTTGCAAAACTGAATCAAGAAGCAGCAGGAAGCCTGAAGAGACCAATAAACCTGGTGAAATTGAAGCAGTAATAAAAAACTCCCATCACTCAAAAGCCCTGGACCAGACAGTTTCACAAGAGAATTTTACAAAACATTTAAGCAACAGCTAACCCCTATCCTTCTCAAACTATTCCAAAATATCCAAGAAGGTGGAGGACTTCCAAACTCTTTTGATGAGCCCAGCATCATCCTAATCCCAACCCCACACAAAGACACAACAAAGAAAGAAAACCACAAGCCAATATTGCTGATGAACATAGATGCTAAAATCCTCAACAAAATATAGGCAAACCACATCCAGCAAATACATCAAAAAGATCATATACCATGATCAAGTGGGATTCATCCCAGGAATGCAAGGATGGTACAATATTCGCAAATCAACAAAGGTAATACATCACATAAACAAAAGGAAAGGTAAAAATCACATGATCATATCAACAAATGCAGAAAAAGCATTTGATAAGGTACAGCACCCATTTATAATAAAACATTCAGCAAAGTGGGAATAGAGGGAGCATTCCTCAACATTATAAAGCTTATATATGAAAAATGTACAGCCAACATCATACTCAATGGGCAAAAACTAAAAGCTTTCCCACTAAGATCAGGAATAAGACAAGGATGTTCACTTTCACCACTTCTATTCAACATGGTATTGGAAGTCCTAACCACAGTGATCAGACAAGAAAAAGAAACAAAAGGCATTCAAGTTGGAAAGGAGGAAGTAAAATTGTTGCTGTTTGCACATGACTTGATAGTGTACATGGGAAACTCTACAGACTGCACCAAAAAACTACTCAATGTAATAAGTTAATTTGGCAAACCAGTGGGATACAAAGTCAATATTCAGAAATTGAAGGCATTTCTGTACACCAACAACATAATATCAGAAACAGAAATCAGGAAAAAACCTCCTGCTATTGTAACAAGAAAAATAAAGTACCTAGTAATAAACCTAACCAAGGAGGTAAAAGATGTATACCCAGAAAACTACGCAATGCTGAAGAAAGAAATTAAGGAAGACACAAAAAATGGAAGTATATACCATGTTCATGGACTGGAAGAATTAACATCATCAAAATGTCCATACTACCCAAAGCAATTTAGAGATTGAACTCAATCTCTGTTAAAATATCAATGACATGTTTTACAGATATAGGACAAACATTTAAAAAATTTATATGGAACCATAAATGATCCCAAATAGCTGCAGCAATCTTGAGAAAGAAGAAAGTAGGAGGGATCACCATACTTGGCATCAAACTATAGTACAAGGCTGTGGTAATCAAAACAGTCTGGTACTGGCATAAGAACACACACACAGATTAATGGAACAGAATAGAGTCCAGAAAGAAGCCCAAGTCTGTATAGTCTATTAATATTTGACAATGAAGGCAGAAGCATAAAATCAATTAAAAATAGCCTCTTCAACAAATGCTGTTGGGAGATCTGGACAGCTACATGCAAAAAAATGAAACTTGACCATAAACTTACACAAAAATAAACTCAAAATGGATACAACTTAATATAAGTTGTGATATCATAAAAGTCCTAGAGGAGACCATAGGCAAGAAAATCTCAGATATTCTACACAGCAATATTTTCACCAATATGTCCCCTAGAGCAAGGAACATAAAGGAAAGAATGAACAAATGGGACTTCATTAAAATAAGATGTTTCTGCATGGCTATAGAAAACATCAGCAAAATGAAAAAGGAACCAACTGTATGGGAAAATACTTTTGTCAATGATATTTCAGACAAGGTTTTGATCCTCAAAATTTATAAAGAACTCACACAACTCCATTACAGGAGGACAAACAATCCAATTAAAAAATGGGCAAATCACCTGAACAGACACTTCTCCAAGGAGGACATACAGAGGGCCCAGAGACATGTGAAAAGATGCTCAGCATCACTACCCTTCAGAAAGATGCAAATTAAAACCACAATGAGATACAACTTCACACCAGTCAGAATGGCTATCATAAACACATCAAAAAACAATAAGTGCTGGCGAAGTTGTGGAGAAAGGGGAACCCTAGTATATTGTTGGTGGGAATGCAGACTGGTGCAGCCACTGTGGAAAACAGTATGGAATTTCCTCAAAAAATTAAAGATGGCAGTGCCTTTTGATCCAGTGATCCCACTTCTGGGACTATACCTTAAAAATCCTGAAACACTAATTCAAAAGAACCTATGTACCCCAATGTTCATAATAGCACAATTTATAGTAACAAAGTGCTGGAATCAACCTCGGTGCGCATCAGTGGTTGAGCAGATCAAAAAACTATGGTACATTCATACATGGAATACTATGCAGCAAAATGAAAGAAGGAGCTCCCACTCTTCATGACAGCATGGATGGACCTGGAGAGCATTATGCTAAGTGAAGCAAGCCAGATGGTGAAAGACAAATACCATATGATCTCACCTATAAGTGGAACCTAATAAAAACAAACAAACAAGAAAAATATAACCAGAGACATTGAAATAAAGAACAAACTGACAGTAACCAGAATGGAGGTGGAAGGAGGATAACGGAGGAAAGAAGGGAAAGGTTGGTCAAGAAACATGTGTAAAGTCCCCATGGAGAAAGCGAAAATGGGGAAGGATTGAGGGTGGGGGTGGGTGGGGTGGGGGAAAATGGAGACAACTGTCTTTGAACAATAATAAGAAATAGAAATAAAAAAATTAAAATAAGGAAGAGAAAAGAAAAAACTGAAAAATACACAAAGGCATGGAAGCTAAATAACATGTCACTAACCAATAAATGAGTTTTAAATGAGATCATGGAAGAAGTTAAAAGATACCTTGAAACAAATGCAAAAGAACACACAACAACCCTAAATATCTGAGAACAGTAAAAGCAGTCCTAAGAGGGAAATATGTAGCATTACAGGCCTATCTCAAGAAACAAGAAAAATGTCTAATAAACAATCCAACTTTGAACTAGAGAAAGAACAACAAAGTCCAAAGTAAGTAGAAGAAAGGAAATAATAAAGATTACAGCAAAAACAAACAAAATAGAGTCTAGGAAACCAATACAATAAAACCAAGAACTGGTTCTTTGAAAAGATAAACAAGATTGACAAACCTTTACCCAGATTCATCAAGAAAAAAGAGAGAGGACCCAAACAAACAAAATCAGATATGAAAAAGGAGAAGGAACAACTGACATCAAAGAAATTCAAATGATTTTAAGAAAATATTAGCAACTGGAAAGCATTATGCTAAGTGAAATAAGACAGGCGGTGAAGGACAAATATCATATTATCTCACCTTTAACAGGAACCTAAACAACAAAACAAACAAACAAGCAAAATATAACCAAAGACACTGAAATAGGGAACAGGCTGACAGTGACCAGAGGGGAGAAGGGAGAGAATTTCAGGGGAAAAGGGGAAGGGTTTACAGGAACAAGTATAAAGGACACATGGACAAAAACTAGGGGGGATGGAAATGGGAGGGAGGTGGGGAGGACTGGGGGGGCAGATTGGAATGGGAGTAAAAGACAGAAAACTGTACTTGAACAACAATTTAAATAAATGAATAAATAAATACATAAAAATATTATGAACAAATATATGCCAATAAATTAGACAATCAGGATGAAATGGGTAAATTCCTAGAAACATACAATCTTCCAAAACTGAATCAGTAAGAATTAGAATATCTAACACTTATCCTTCTCAAATTATTCCAAAAATTTCAAGAGGAGGGAAGACTCTCAAGCTCATTTTACAAGGCCAGCATTATCCCAATTTCAAAACCAGATAAAGACCCTACAAAGAAAAATAATATATAGGCCAATATCCCTGATAAACATAGATGCTAAAATCTTCAACAAAATACTAGCAAATTCGATTGAGCAATACGTTAAAAAGATTACATACCATAATTAAGTGGGGTTTATTTAGGGGATGCAAGTTTGGTACAATATTCATAAATCAATAAACATGATACATCACATAAACAAAATGAAAAATAAACCACATGAATATATCAATAGATGCAGAAAAAGCATCTGATAAAATCCAGTACTCATTTATGATAAAAACTCTCAGCAAAGTGGGAGTACAGGTAATATAAGTCAATGTAATAAAGGCCATATATGACAAAGCTACAGCCAACATCACTCAATGGCAAAAATTAAAAGTGTTTCCCTTAAGATCAGAAACCAGATAGGGATGTCTGCTTTCATCTCTCTTATTTAACATAGTACTGAACATCTTACACAGAGCAATTAGACAAGAAATAAAAAATATCAGAATTGGAAAGGAAGAAGTAAAACTGTCATCATTTGCAGACAACATAATACTGTATATGGAGAATGCTAAAGATTACAACAAAAACCCTACTAGGACTGATAAATGAATTTAGTAAAGTGGCAGAAAACAAAATAAGTACCCAGAAATAAGTTGCATTTTTATTTTCTAACAATGAAAGGGAAACTAAGAAAACAATCCCAATTACAATTGTATCAAAAAATACCTGGGAGTAAATTTAACCAAGGATGTAAAAGACTTGTAGTCAGAAAATTTATGACACTGAAGAAGGAAATTGAAGAGGATACAATTAAGTGGAAGCATATACCATGTTCATGGATGGGAAGAATTAACATCATTAAAATATCTATACTACCAAATGCAATCTATAGATTCAATGCAATTTCTATCAAGACACCAATGGCACATTTCACAGAACCAGAATAATCCAAAAATTTATATGGAACCACAAAAGACCCGGGATACCCACAACAATCTTGAGAAAGAAGAACAAAGTTGGAGGAATCATGCTACCAGATATCAAAACTATACTACAACCCCATAGTAATCAAAGCAACATGCTATTGAGGTAAAAACAGACATACATACGGCTCAATGTAACAGAATAGAGAGACCAGAAATAAACCCACACTTTTATGATCAATAAAGATTTGATAAAAGAGGCAAGGACATACAATGGGGTAAAGATAGTCTATTCAATAAATGGTGTTAGTAAAATTGGACAGATAAGTGCAAAAAAATGAACTGAGACTATCTTCTTATATAATACACAAGAATAAACTCAAAATGAATTAAAGACTTAAATGTTAAACTTGAAAACATAAAAATCCTAGAAGAAAACATAGGCAGTTAAATCTTGGACATGTCTTGTAGAAATATTTTTTTTTGATCTATCTCCTTGAGCAAGAGAAAAATGAACAAATGAAACTACCTCAAACAAAAAGCCTTTGCACAGCAAAGGAAACCATCAACAAAATTAAAAGGCAATGCACCAAATAGAAGAACATGTTCACCAATTATACACCTGATAAAAAGTTAATATCCAAAATTTATAAAATACTTATACAAGTCAACACCAAAAGCAATCCAATTAAAAAATGGGCAAAGGGACTTCCTGTCAAGATGGAGGCATAGGTAAACATGCTTCACCTCCTTGCACAACTACAGCAAAATTTACAACTAGACTACAAAATAAATATCACCCAGATTTGCCAGAAACTGAGCTGTATGGAAGTCCAACAGCAAAGATTTAAAAAAGCTACATTCATGGAGACAGGTTGGAGGAGCAGAGATGCAGAGCTGCACAGAGATACATGGATAAGTAGAGAGGCTCAGAGAGGTGTGGAGAGGGGCCCCACATTGACATGTGGTGGATAAAAATTGAGAGGGAATACTACAGGAGTGAGGGATCCCAGCCCCAGACCAGACCACCCAGCCCAGGGTTCCAGTACCAGGATGATAAGTCCCCATAACTTCTGGCTATAAAAACTAGTGGGTGTTGGGGCAGCAGAAGAAACTGCAGAATTCTCTCAAGACTCCTCTTAAAGGGCCCACACTTTTAGGACTTACCCAGACTCACTTCCTCTGGAATTCAGTACCAGGACAACAGCCAGAAGGGCACCAGTGGCATACAGGGAGAAAGTGAAGTGACTGGAAACAGGGCAAGTGCTGGGAGACAGCCTCCTCCAGAGGCTAGGAAGTGACACTGTGCCCTCTCTGAGCCCTCTCCTGTACAGCCATAGAGTGGTGATACAGGTTGCCCTGCCCTAGCGATTATCTAAGGTTCTGGCCAATACAAATTACAAGTGTGCTTTTCTACAATAGCCCACGTTATGCAGAGTTCAAAACACTGGTTATCAGGATGCTCAAGGAGCTCATTTGGTACTGCAACAGCATTAAAAAAAAAAGCAACAGCAGAAATAAAGGTTACATTAAGTTAAACAAAGAGAAATCTATAGGAAACTAGAACTAGCAGTAGAGGGGATGAAGCCAAGAATTAAATCAACAATTTGGATCATAAGGAAGAAAAAAGCGTTCAATCAGAACAGCAAAAAGAAAAAATAATTTAAAAAATGAGGATAAACTAAGGAACCTCTTAAACATTTCCAAATGTACCAACATCCAAATCATAGAGGTGCCAGAGGGAAAAGAGGAAGAGCAAGAAAATGAAAACTTATTTGAAAAAATTATTAAAGAAAACTTCCCTAATTTGGTGAAGGAAACAGACATACAAGTCCAGGAAACACAGAGTCCCAAACAAGTTAGACCCAAAGAGGTCCACACCAAGACATATCGTAATTAAAATGCCAAAGTTAAAGATAAAGAGAGAATCTTAAAAGCAGCAAGAGAAAAGCAAAGAGTTACCTACAAAGGAGTTCCCATAAGACTGTCAGCTGATTTCTTAAATGATACTTCACAGGCTTGAAGGGACTAGCAAGAAATATTCAAAGCAATGAAAAACAAGGACCTATCACCAAGATTACCTAATCCAGCAAAGTTATCATTTAGAATTGAAGGGCAGATAAAGTGCCTCCCAGACAAGGTAAAACTAAAGGAGTTCATCATCACCAAGCCATTATTATATAAAATTTTAAAGGGAACTATAGAAGAAAAAGATCAAAACTATGAACATTCAAATGGTGACAAATGCACAATTATCAACAACCGAACCTAAAAAACAACCTAAGCAAACAAGCAGAACAGGAACAGAATCGTAGATATGAAGATCACTTGGAGGGTTATCAGCTGGGAATGGGGAGGGGAAAATGGGGGAAAGGTGCAGGGATTAAAAAGTACAAATCAGTAGGTACAAAATAGACAGGGGGATGTTAAGAACAGTATAGGAAATGGAGTAGCCAAAGAACTTATATGCATGACCCTTGGACATGAACTAAGTGGAGGGATTGCTGGAGGTAACAGGGGTACAGGGCAAAAAGGGGGGAAAATTGGGACAACTGTAATAGCATAATCAATAAAATATATTTTTAAAATGGGCAAAGGAACTGAATAGACACTTCTCCAAAGAGGACATACAGACGGCCAATAGACATATGAAAAGATGCTCAACATCACTAATCATCAGAAAATGCAAAGTAAAACCACAATGAGATATCACCTGATACCTGTCACAATGGCTATCACCAATAAATCAACAAACAACAAGTACTGATGATGATGTGGAGAAAAGGGAACTCTGACACATGTTGGTGGAAATGCAGGCTGGTGCAGCCCACTATGGAAAACAGTGTGGAGTTTTCCATAGTGGCTGCATAACTCACAAAATTAAAAATGAAACTGCCTTGTGACACAGTGATTCCACTTCTGAGAATTTATCCAAAGAAACGTGAAACATTTTTTTTTGAAAGAATGTATGCACCTCTATGTTCATTGCAGTGTTATTTGTAGTAGCAAAGATTTGGAAGCAGCCCAAGTACCCATCAGTAGATGAGTAGATAAAAAAGCTGTGGTATATTTACACAGTGGAATACTACATGGAAGAAAAAAGAAGGGAATCTTACCCTTTGTGACAGCATGGATGGACCTGGAGAGTATTATGCTAAGAGAGATAAGCCAGTCAGAGAAAGATAAGTACCATATGATTTCACTTACATGTGGAATCTAATGAACAAGACAAACTTAACAAAAAAGTAGAAACAGACTCTTAGATATAGAGAATAGGCTGACAGTTGTCAGCGGCGAGGAAGTTTGGAGGATGGTTTAAAAAGATGAAGGAATTAAGAAAAAAACTCATAGACAAAGACAATAGTATAGTGCTTACCAGAGGGAAAGAGGGAAGCAGGGAGGTAGAAGAGGTTAAAGGGAGGGTTCATGATAGAAGGAGATTTGACATGAGGTGGTGAACACACAATACAATATAAAGATGATACATTGTAGAATTGCATGCCTGATATCTATATAATTTTATTAACCAATGTCACCCCAATAAATTCACTAAATAAATTTTTAAAAATAAAGTGATTACTGATGAGGAGGAAAAAATCAAATGACAGTAAGCACTGGCAAGGATGTGGAGAAACTGCAACCCTTGTACCCTGTTGGTGGAAATATAAATCATTCTGCTTCTATGGAAAACAGCATGGCCTTTCTTCCATAAATTAAAAATAGAGTTACCACATGATCCAGCAATCCTATTTCTGGTATTTATCCCAAAAAATTGAAATCAAGATCTTGAAGATATATCTACATTCTCATGTTCACTGAAGCACTAGTCACAAAAGCCAAGGTGTGGAAACAACCTAAGTGTCCATCAGTGGATGACTGGATAAAGAACAGGTGGTATGTAATACAATGGAATATTATTCAACCATAAAGGGAAATAAGCTTGGATACACAAGACAACATGGATGAAGCTGGAGGGCATTATACTAAGCAAATTAAGCCAGTCACAGAAGGACAAATACTG
>PVIA01013351.1:0-32612 GCA_004024845.1 Tonatia bakeri | reverse complement strand
ACCCAGGGTGCACTAAAAGCTGATTTAAACCTCCATTATATAAATTGGATTCACTCAAAATTCTACTTCACTCTGTGCTACATACAGCTCAGGAATCAGAGGGCTGGTACCTGCTACTGATAATCAGATCTTTTCATTCTAGAGCTTATAATTTGCACTTTGTTTTGTCTTAAAGGAACTGATTTAAAAAAACAGACACAACATGTTTGGCAACATAAATGTTTTAACATCAATATAGAGTTGATTCTTGGTGGGTTCATCCCCAAGTGTAATGGGAATACTTTCCCTGTTCAGGGGGACACATTTTAGCTAGGGTGACTAAATTTTCCAACTAACTTAAGCTTAACATTTATACAAAATTTATACTATGAGGGGCCTTATCATACAGGATTGTATTTAATATTCATAATAACTCTGTGAGGTTGTAAGATGACTGGAGCCCAGAGAGGAGGTTGGTCCTCATTCCAAGTGAGACTCACAGTCCATTGCTTGTTGAGGCTGACTTGCAACCATACATATGTCACCTGCCCATCTTCCTGAGAAGAGTGATTGTTACAGAATTGGTTAATAGAATGATTAGGTTACCAGAGTGAGCAGGCTAATTAAGATCTGCCATTTACAATAACATTTTTAGAAAGAGGGTCAATCTTAAAACAAAAATATCACTTTAATTCATTTTTTAAATTGCATGTTGCCTAATAAATTGATCTTCATTTGCTCATTCAGTTCTCAAATTTTCAAATAGAGCTTACTAAATACATGATGACACATTGGACATAATACCTATTAGGATATATGCATATTTGTATGCCCCTATATTCAGATGTTTCCAAAAAAGATTTCAGATAGCTTACAGAAATACATATTATTTAACAAAGAACAAAATAAGAAGAAAAAGTAAGCAATTAAGGTGAGGAAAAAAGCCAATAATGAGATTCATATACAATACAATGTGTAAGCTGTGAGATTTTATTTCAAAGTTTGAAGATATTTGAGTGTAAGCATGTTCCTGTACCAAGTGGAATGGAGAAAGTGAAAATAAAAGATAGAGGACTTGGAGGTAAGGTAGCTGGAGTGAGGTCCCAAGCAGACCAGAAAGAACAGGGTCAAAACCATGAAAGTAGGAGTGAGAATTAGTCCCTCATGAAACTCAAAGGATGTGCTTGTATACAAGGATAAAACAGCAATGGGTTTTAGGAGTCATTGTGGAACACAAAGCAACCCAGCCTTCCTTCCTGGAAGGAAGTGGAGAGCAGCTTCAAATATCCAGTAAAACTGTGTATTCTGAGACTAAAAATCACACACTCAGTTTTTTGTTTTTTGTTTTTTCGGCTACCCAACTACCTGACTAAAATTCATGGACCGTGCTGCTCCCCGTGTTGTATAATGTGTACCTCCTCAGTGGTTTCTGAGAGTACTTGGATCCTGGGAAGTAGACTTGATTACATATGGCAAGCTTGGCCCTTCATTTTCACCTTGACTTTGAATATAAATAAAATCTGTAAACCTCACTTCTCTTATTTTCTTTTCTCCTCCTTCATTCTACAAACATGAGTGCCTCTTGTGTGCCATACAGCCTGCCTCCTCATTCCGCTTTTTACTTTTTCTCACAGTTGCTGGGGAAGTTGCTGATGAGGAGTTCTGACTCTAATCTACTCTCCTGGGTAAAGTCTGCAGAGACTCAAGCTATGGCATCTCAAGCCCAAGAAGGTGCACGACCTACTCTCTTATTCAGAAATGAAAATTTTTAAGCTTCTGGTTTCTTCTTCTCTCCGGCATCAAAGGAGGCTGCAGTTAACCAGCAAAGCCACACATATTTCTTTGAATAGGGCCAGTATAACTCTTTGCACATTGGAGAACCACAATTTGAGTCGAGAAAGTGCTTTAGAGGACTATCTAGTGAAGCACAATTTCACTTATTTTAATGATGAAAAAAATTAAGGCCTAAAATAAACTTAATATAAGCACACAGCTACTAAAAGGGAGAGCTGGAACTAGTGGTCTTCTGACTCCTAGACCAGGGGTCTTTCTGGCCAGAGTCATTGCTCACCAAACAAAGCTGGGCTAATGGACTCAAATTTTGCAACTGCAGACAGACATTTCTGAGGGAATAATAAATTTAAATTTGCCTTCCTAAGTGAGATAGGATATAATAGCAATATTTTCATCTAAAGTGCTTGTTTTCAGAGCACTTGTATTCATCCTTCCGTTAAAGTAGGTGACCACCAAATAACAAGGATGATCAAAACTTGACATGACAATGGGAGGAACTGGTGTGCTTTCATGTCTGATTATTTCTTTTTGTGAACTATGTGCTCTGATCTCCTAAAGAGTTTCCAAGCTAGAGGTGTGTCGTGCCTAGAGATGGGGAACTAAGATAAGCTAGAACTCTGAATATTTATACACTTACACATACATACATATACGAGGTCTGTTCAGAAAGTACCCAGTCATGTACTATGAAAAGTAGACATTTAATGAAAAAGATACAAGATACAAGAAAAATTCTACATAGGACAGTGATGCCTCAGTCTCCTTCCAAGTAGGCACCTTGAGAACTCACACAGT
Source organism: Tonatia bakeri (assembly GCA_004024845.1). Lineage (NCBI taxonomy): Eukaryota > Metazoa > Chordata > Mammalia > Chiroptera > Phyllostomidae > Tonatia > Tonatia bakeri. The sequence goes on along the minus strand of PVIA01013351.1, from coordinate 30,044 downwards.
TCTCCCAGCTTCTCTTCCACTGTTCAAAACACTCTGCAAAATCCTATGTGGGAATTGTCATCAGCTGCCTGATTATATTTTTCTGAATCTCATCAACAGTCTTATATCTCTTCCCTTCAAAAGAAATCTTTCAGGCAATAAGGGGCTGAAAAGAAGTATTTGAAGTCATGAAAGGCAAGGACCTCCATCCAAGATTACTCTATTCAGAAAAGCTATCATTTAGAATGGAAAGGCAGATAAAGTGCTTCCCAGATAAGGTCAAGTTCAAGGAGTTCATCATCACCCAGCCCTTATTATATGAAATGTTAAAGGGCTTATCTAAGAAAAAGAAGAAGATCAAAAATATGAACAGTAAAATGACAACAATTCACAACTGTCAACAACTGAACCTAAAACAAAAACAAACTAAATCAAACAACTGGAACAGGAACCGATTCACAGAAATTGAGATCACATGGAGGGTTATCAGAAGGGATGGAGGTGGGGGAGTGTGAGGAAAAAGGGAAAAGGTACAGGGAATAAGAAGCATAATTGGTAGGTACAAAATAAACAGGGAGAGGTTAAGAATAGTATGGGTAAAGGAGAGACCAAAGAACTTATATGTATGACCCACGGACAAAAACTAAGGTGGTGGAATGCTGGTGGGAAGTGGGTACAGGGCAGATGGGAATAAAGGGGAGAAAAAAATGGGACAACTGTGGTAGTATAATCAATAAAATATATTTAAAAAGTAAAGAAAAAAACAAAGGTGATTTTAGTTTTGGGGAAAAACCAGAAGTTGCAGGGCACTAAATCTGAGCTGTACGGGGGATTGAGTCACCTGGTTGATCTGATGTTTCGCCAAAAATCTCTGCACAAGATGTGAAACATGAGCGGGTGCAATTGTGATGAAGCTGCCAATTACCAGTTGCCCATAGTGTAGCTGATTTTTGTCATATTGCATTTCTCAACTGACAAAGAACATCGAGGTTGTACTCCTTATTAACTGTTTGGCCTGGAGGGGTGTATTCATGATGGACAACACCTTCCCAGTCAAACACAGTTAACATGGTCTTGATCTTGCTACGACTTTGCTGCACCTTCTTTGGGTGTGGAGAACCAGGTGACTTTCACTGGGGTGACTGGGCCTTTGTTTCCAGATCATAGCCATGGACCCAGCATTCATGTGTTTTTATATATGGGGTTTAATAAAATAAGTCATTAATAATTTGGGAGTTTAATAAAATAGATTATATGACATTGCTTTCATCTGATTTTTTCTTTGTATTTTAATTACTAGAACATTAAAATTATACAAGGACTTGCATTGGATTTCTATTGGATAGTGCTATTCTAGATACAACTACTGACCCACAGGAAATACAGACGGCAGAGGATCATGTTAAAAGTTCCCAAAGTAATCTACCACATCAGTAAGAAACTCTGTAGGACAAACTTGATTTTTTCCATAAACTGCACACAGAAAGAAAAAAGAGAGAGACAAGAAAATGCAGAAAAGTGCTGACTTAAGAGAATTCTTCTGGAAGGGCAATAAGTTCTATGGGCATATTCCTCATAACAAACATAATTAGTAAAAAAAAATTTTTTTAAAACAACCAACTATTTAAAGTCTCCAGAAATTGTTTTAAGGGTATATATACAGCAAATGAAGAAACATGTTACAAAAAAATCTGATAAATTTCGGCAAGAACAATGGCACTCAAGCCACAAGTTGTCCTCTCTACCCCGCGTGATAGAAGCTCCACTCTGAGCCGTTGTGGCCAACAAGACAGGCCTACCCCTCCCCTGCCCCTCAGCTCCTGGGGTGGGGGTGTCAGCGTTTCTCACAGCCCTGGCTCCCTGCTGAGGAGACTAAATGGCAGGCGAGTGTAGCTGGGGTCTCTCTTCCTCCAAGCCCACATAGAGTGAAAGTGAAGCCTCCACTTCATGTTCAGTAGGCTGTGAATACTGGAATCTTGATCACCCTTGTCTCGTAGGGTAGAGGTTCCAGGCCAGGTGAAACAAGCAAAAGACCAGGGGCTATTGTCTCTGCCCAGTTTCTAAAAGAACATCACTCCATGAGAAGTGCCTGCCTCCAGAAATGCAGGCAGTTCTGCAGTGGCTGAGAGATTTTGCTCAGGGGCAACAGACAGTCCCTAAGAACAGAGAGCTCTGGTATTACCTGAAATAGAGTGCAGTTCAAGCCTACAGATGTTCTTGAAAACAGTGGAGAGTTTGGTGGTAAAGTTAGTAGCTCCCTGGGAGCAATAAGCTAAACTACAAACCAGCTAGTTCACCAGAAAGAACCAGGAAAAGAGACAGCTGAGAATCCTTCCTTAGTCAGCATAAATCTTAAAGACTGGCCTCAAAAACTAACTCTGTAAAGGTACCTAAATTTAATAGATCAGACCGTGGAATAATTTATGCCCCATATAATGAAAATACTGTGAAACTGCACAGCTGATTTTTAAAAGTCTTGTGGTGCTTCAAAAGGTTAAACACAGAGTTACTTACCAAGTGACTCAGTGATCCTACTTCTAGGTAGAAAAGAGAACAATACTCAGGAGAAAAGGAAACAATGAAATGGTTACATGCTACAGCATGGACACTAAGTGAAGGAAACTAGTAGATAAAAGACCACGTACTGAATGATTCCGTTTACATGAAATGTCCAGGATAGGCACATGTATAGACAGAAACATTAATGGCTGCCTGGGCCATGAGGTTGGGTAGGTTGGGAGAGATGGAGGGTAACTGTTGAGTTTTGGGATGATGAAAAGGTTTCAAAGTTTGATTGTGGTGATGATGTACAACACTGTGAATATTCTTTTAAAAAAACTGGTGTTGTACATTTTAAGCGGGTGACTTGCATAGTTTTGAGTTACATCTCAATTTAGCTGTAAAGGCCTTACTTGGATATTGACACAAAACACACTAAAAAGCTATTTGCAGCAATTTTAGAACATTCATTGAGATGTGTTCTTGTGATTGGTATAGTTTATTGTTTTTATATTAACTTTTAAAAAATTAATTTTTAAACAAAAAAATTATATTTGGCATGCAATGTTACATTACTGGTAGTATCAGGTGTACAAATAGTGATAAGACATTTACGTACCTTACAAAGTGATCACAATAAGTCTAGGCACCCATCCGGCATCACGCAGTTATTCTAATATGATTGACTATATTCCCTATGCTGTATTTTACATCCCATGACTAAATTTATAACTGAGTTTTTACTTCTTAATTCCCTTCACCCTTTTCACCCATCCCCCTACCTCCCTTCCATGTGGCAATCATCAGTTTATTCTCTGTATCTATGAGTTTGTTTCAATTTTGTTTGTTCACTTATTTTAGATTCCACATATAAGTGACATCATGTGGTATTTGTCCTTCTTTGACTTATTTCTCTTAACATAGTACACTTTAGGTCCATCCAGTGTTGCCATAAATGACAAGATTTTATTCTTTTTTATGGTTGAGCAATATCCCATTGTATTATTCATTCATCTATGGATGGACATCTAGGTTGCTTCGGTAAGTTGGCTATTGTAAATAATGCTGCAATGAATGTAGAAGTGCATATATCTTTTTGAATTAGTGTTTTTAATGCATTTGGATAAATATGTAGGAGTGCTGGGTCATATGGTCATTTTACTTTTATTTTTTTGAGGAATCTTCATACTGTTTTCCATAGTGGTTGCACTAATTTACAATCACACCAATGCATGAAGATTCCTTTTTCTTCAGATTCTTGCCAGAACTTATTTTGTTGTTTTTTTGGTAACATCTATTTTGACAGGTATGAGCTGATATTTCTTTGTGGCTTTGATGTGCATTTTCCCGATAATGTTAGTGATGTTGAGCGTCTTTTCCCAGCTGGTAATCTGTGTGTCATCTTTGGAGAAATGTCTGTTGAAGTTCACTGCCCATTTTTTAATTGGAGTTTTTTTTTATGTTGTGTGAATTCTTCACATATTTTGAATATTAACCCCTTATTAGATATATCATTTGAAAATATCTTCTCCCATTGAGTAGTTTGCCTTTTTGTTTTATTGATGGTTTCCTTTAACATGCAAAAGGTCTTTAGTTTGATGTGGGCCCATTTGCCTATTTTTTATTTTGAAGTCTTTGACCTAGGAAACATATCCAAAAAGATATTACTGAGACTGATGTCAAGAATTTATTGCCTACTTTTCCTTTTTGGAATTTTATGGTTTGGGGTCTTACATTTAAGTCTTTAATCCATTTTGAGTTTATTTTTGTACATGGTACACAAAAGTGGTCTACTTTCATTTTTAGCATGTACCTTTCTTGTTTTCCAAGACCATTTATTGAAAAGACTGTCTTTACCTCAGTGTATATTCTTGCCTTCTTTGCCACAGACTAAGTGATCATATAAGCATGGGCTTTTTTCTGGGCTCTTTATTCTGTTCCATTGATATATGTGTCTGTTTTTTTGTGGTAGTACCATACTGTTTTGATTACTACAGCCTTGTGGTTTAGTTTGAAATCAGGTCATTTTGTTCTCAGTATTGCTTCAGTTAAATGGGGTCTTTTGTAGGATTTTTTGTTCTAGTTCTGTGAATAATGCCATTGGTATATTTTGATTGGATTGCATTGAATCTATATATTGCTTTGGGTAAAACAGACATTTTAACATGATTAATTCTTCTAATTCACGAGCATGGCATTTCTCTCAATTTTTGTCTTCAGTATTTTTTCATCGATGTTTTATATTTTCAGAGTACAGTTCTTATACCTCCTTCGTTAAATCTATTCCTAGGTATTTTATTCTTTTTGATGCACTTGTAAATGGGATTTTCTTTATTTCTCTTTTTGATAGTTCATTATAAGAATATAGCCAATTTCTGAATATCTGTGTCCTGCTATTTTAGTGAATTTATTAGTTCTGATAGGTTTTTTTTTTTTTTTTGGTGGATTCCTTAAGGGTTTCTATATATAGTACCATGTAATCTGCAAATAGTGAGGATTTTATTTCTTCCCTTCCAATTTAAATGCCTTTTCTTTTTAAAAGATTTTATTTATTTTTAGAGGGGAAGGGAGGAAGAGAGGGAGAGAAACATCAATGAGTGGTTGCTTCTCACCTGCCCCTTACTGGGGACCTAGCCTGCAACCCAGGCATGTGCCCTGACTGGGAATCGAACTGGTGACCCTTTGATTTGCAGGCCACCACTCAATCCACTGAGCCCCACTAGCCAGGGGCCTTTTACTTCTTAGTCTTGTCTGATTGCTGTGGCTATTCTTTCCAGTACTATGTTGAATAAAAATGGTGAGACTGGGCCTTCTTATACCTGATCTTAGAGAAAGAGTATATAGCTTTCCATCACTATGATGTTGGCTGTGAGTTTGTCATATATAGACTTTATTATGTTGAGGTATGTTCCCTCTACCCCTACTTTGCTGAGGTTTAAAAATATCATAAATTAATATTAAATTTTGTCAAATGCTTTTTCTGTATTTGATAAAATCATATACCATATTTTGCTGTGTATAATGTGCACCCTATACATGGGATTATTATACCCATGGTATGTAATCATTACATCCACATACAATGTGCATTTTTACTTTTCCCTCAAAAATTTGGGAAAACAAGTATGCATTATACACAGAAAATATGGTAATTTTTATTTTTCATTTTGTTAATATGGAGTATCATGTTGATTTGTGGGTATCAAACCAAACTTGCATCCCTGGAATGAACCCCTCTTGATCAGGTATATGATCTTTTCAAGGTGTTGCTGAATAATTTGGTTTGCTAATGTTTTATTGAGAAATTTTACATTTATGTTCATCAGGGATATTAGTATGCGTGTGTGTATATATGCACCCACGCACACATATTTTCCAGTGTCTTTGTCTGGTTTTGATATCAGGAAAATTATGGCCTCATAGGATGAGTTTGGGAGATTTTCTTCTTCAGTTTTTTGGAATAGCTTGAGAAGTATAGGTACTAATTCTCTGAATGTTTGTTAGAATTCACCTGTGAAGTTGTCTGGTTCAGAACTTTCCTTGTAAAGTTTTGTGGATTATTTATTTTATTTTGTTATTAGTAATCTGTTCAGATTTTGTTTTTTCCTGACTCAGTTTTGGAGAAATGTGTTCCTACGTATTTATCCATTTCTTCCAGGTTGTCCAAATCATTTGTAGTTATCTCCTTATAATCCTTTATATTTCTGTGGTGCTGTTACTTTGCTTTCGTTTCCAAATTTATTAATTTTACTTGATTCTGGAAATAGGTTTATTGATTTTCTTTTCAAAGAACCAGCTATTAGTTTCATTCTTCTTTTCTATTTTTTGTCTTTATTTACTTCCACTTTGATCTTTCATTCCTTCTACTCAATTTTTTTTTTCTAGCTCCTTAGATGTAAGGTTAGATTGTAAGCCTGTATTGCTATGAATTTCCTTCTTAGAACTGCTTTTGCTGTGTCTTACAGATTTTGGTCATTGTGTTGTTTTGTTATCTTTTGATTTCATTAACTCATTATCAGTATGTTGTTTAGCCTCCATGTGTTGGTATTTTTTAGTTTTCTTCTTGCAATTGATTTCTAGTTTGTGTCATGATTGGAGAAGATGCTTGGTATGATTTCATTCTAAAAAAAAATATTGAGACTCATTTTGTGGCTAGTGCACTGAGCTGTTGTACAGGTGGGGGAGGGTGACCCCATGGAGTGAGTGGCACGAAACAGGGCTCTGGTGCCAGGCAATGCTGCCTGTTTGGTGTATCAGTTGTGGAGTTGTATGGGTGGGGCTCTGGTGTGGTCTGAGGCTGGTTTTTCAGGTTTGGGGCCACTTGGTAGGAGCTGCAATGCAGTGAGAGATTGCAGTTTGTGCTGGGTTTGGGGCTGCTTGGCAGGAGCTAAATTGCAAGCCAAGACTGGATGACACTTGTACTAGGTTTAGGGCCACTTGGTGGGAACTCAATCTGTCTGCTTGTACTGGTTGGTCTTGGGGCTGCTCAGCAGGAGCCACAGGCTGGCCTTCACTGTGAGGTTATGGAGAGACTGCAGTGCACTCTGCGGCTGGATGACACTTGTGCGCAGGATCTGGAGACAGTGCAAGAGGCTCTGGTCAGGTGAAGCAGGACAGTTAGCCAGGTTAATAGAGAACAGACTTTATGCTTGCCTGTATCAGGCCAGCTAGGTGGGAGGAGAGCTCAACAAAAGAATAGTGATGCTTGCCAGTGCTTCTGTCCCGAGAGCTCCCCGTTCCCTACCCCTTGTCTTCACCCTGGAGTTAGTCAATTTAATTCTTCCATGTATGACCCAGGTGCTTTTGGAGCTGTTGCCTGTGTGCTAGATCAAGGGAGTTTATCTAAGAATCTCCCTTTGTCTTTCTTGAATGTAATCACTGCTGGTTTTCAAGACTGGATGTTATGGGGAATTATTTTCCTGACATAGGTGGCCCAGGCTGGGACCCCTAACACTTTCCAGGGGTAGTTCGGCAGCCAAGCTATCCCTCCTGTTTATTAATCACCACACTGTGGGTGTGGGACCTGCCTGGAGCATGTCTCCTCTGCTCCTCCCACCTGTCTCAATGCGACTTCTTTACACCCTTAATTACAGGAATTATGTGCAGCTAGTCATTCAGGTGGTTCTCAGCGATGGCTGTTCTGTAATTTAGTTGTAATGCTGATGTGTTTATGGGAGGTGAGTTCAGAATTTACCCACTCCACTTCCATATGTTAACCTTTTACTGTAATTTTTATAGAAGTGTTATTGGGGAACTGAAAAACTCCAAATGCTAAGGGTTAAAATGTAGCAATTTTAACACTTTTACATAATGTAGAGATGGAGTCTTTTCTATGAGCAATGGGATTTTGGCTAAATAGTAGTTGTTCTTGACTCAGTACAAGATAACTCATTTTATTGTGCTTCACAGATACTGTGTTTTCTACAGATTGAAAGCAAAACCTTCCACCATCAAAAAGATTACTAACTGCTTTACCGCAAAACTCATTTTACTGTAGCAGTGAAACTGAACCCGCAGTGTCTACAAGGTATGCCTGTACTCACAGACGTAACTCAGACGGAATAATACCACTAATTCTTACCTTCCAAGGTTGTCACAAAATTTGTTTTTAAAAGTATGATGGATAATACCTTATCTGAAAGGTTTAAGGCGAGATGATTTGAATTCAAACTTTTTCAGATTTTAGACAACCCATATTACTATACAATTCCCTCAGTGGGGCCTGTGCAATGCCATATAATGAAATCACTTCTCTAAATTTCTCTCAAGAAACAAATACACTAAGGGAGACGGATCAGCACTATAAAAACATCCTGTCAGTTCGGATCATACTGGGCCCAAACGAATTTTTTGTCACGCTTCATAAAACATCAACAAGAACCACAACAAAATGAGATGTCTGCATGAATGAAGCCAGCAACTAGAAAGCATGATGCAAATACAACTTCGTATTACCAGTTATTTAAAAAGTAAGCCCTGTCAACATTTATTTTAAAAACAGAAATAACATTAAAATAGATGTTTCTGGAGTATCAACATATAAAAAAAGTGCAAGAACCCTCCCTCATCTTCAAGGTTCAAAGAGCAGTTATCCAGCTGTAATCCACTTTCCTGAATTTTCTCAGTTCCTTTTCTTCCGATTTCGACAACTGATGTACAATGTCTTCTCCCAAATCTGCATTATTTATATCCTCGACCTTCTCAGTGAAATCATTTTCTTCATCGGAACTGTGACTTTCTTTTTCTTCTTCCATATCTACATCATCAGGAATTTCTTCAGCACTTTAACAGCAACAGAATAAAATATAAACTTAATATTAAATATATATTTCTAAATATAACTTTCTAATTTAAGATCTACGTAAAAATATAATCATATAGACAAAATAAATGAATAATCTTGTTATGTATGCAGCTTAAAAATTACGGGGCTATTATAAAAGAGCAGGTGGATTTACAAAAAATGTAACTTTGAATTAAACACCAAATCCTTAAAATGTACAGACAGAGGATCTCTTTTCTAACACTTATTTTCAATGTATTTTATTTACTTGACTTAATAACCTTATGTCCTTTAACTACATGTTAAGTCTAAAACAAAGAGAAATACAGTGGAAGAATATTCTAAAAAAGGGTAACAAAAGCCATCCTGTTTCTCAAAACAGGATGAACGTATTATAAGAACTACATTACCTCTTAGTCTCCTTAGAGAGCAGCAGCGAACTCACAAACATGGAGCACAGGAAAGAGGCAGATGGCAGCACATGGGCTGGGGTGTGAAGAAGCTGGAGTAAAAACAGAAAAACAGGGTTTGATCTAAAAGGTTTGAATGCCAAAAGCCAAACAAACAGTAGGCTTTCCCCACAGAAAAACCAAACCAAGAAAAATCTATTCCTATCTTTCCTACATTTATAGAAACAACTTCCTCACCTAAAGTTTAATCTGAAATCCCAAGTTTATGTTATTTGGTTTGGGTATTAAGTTATACGGCATACAAATCATTATTCAAAAGTTACTTGTTACAGATTGTATAAAAAATCTCGTTTGTGGTACTTTAGTGCATTTAACCTGTTTCACATTGTTTGCACTAGTAATTACTCACCTCACTGATGGCGGGTATGTTTTCTGTTAAGGGTAGCTGTACCAGCTCATTCTCCAAAGTTTCATTTGATTTTTCATCCTGCTGTTGCCTGTGCTTTCCCAGTATGAAATAAAATGGGGTTGTTGGAAGACTTTCTTCTGCTAGTAGCTGTAACGATGTAAGACAAAGGGACAGTGCTTCAATAAAGAGGAGGAACTGCCTTGACTCAGTAAGAAGTACTAGAGTCCTAACAGGTCAGGGATGGAAGAACTTTAGAACTTTCTAGTATGTCTTTCATTTTATAGGTAAGGCAACTGAGACTTAGCAGCCCAATTACTGTGAGAAACACTAACAGTGGACACTTGGATGACAGAACAAAACACCCGCTGATCACTGCTTTCCCCCCAGATCCTACAGAGATGACAGTAAAGGGCTTTTCAAAAGGGCCCAGAGCCACCCGTGAATAGGTGAAATCTACATGTTGGAAGCAGGAAAGCAGGTTGAAGGGTGGTAAGTAATGTAAGAAGCCTGAGAAAGGAGGACTCTAAGCTGGCTGAGGGGTAAGCCAAGTACCCTGATTTATGGGGCAGAACCCTGCAGATCCCCAGGAGCCGATGCTGAGGTATACAGCCTCTCTGTAAAGGGATGAAAAACCCAGGCAGCCTGGCTGGGAGTCTACCAAGGGAGCACTCGGATTCAGGACTGGAGCATAGCTGAAGACTGAAACAACGGTGTGTCTTCAGACCAGACTGCAGGGTGGGCCTGCGGGCGGTGCACTCCCAGAAGGCAGCTGTACTTCACAGGGGGTGCTTCCAGGGACACTGGCGGCCAGGCTGACTGCCATCCTTCAGAGAGGAACTTACAAGAATTTTATCTGGGCAATGTGACCAGCCTAGGAGCAGAAGCACTAAAAAAATAATGACATTGAAGATTCTCTCAAAATACCTCAGTGGAGGCCAGAGAATAAGTTCTACCTAGACAGAGCTTTCAGAGGGCTGTTTTCCTCATGCTCACTTTCCAGTACGAGCAGGCAGCTAAAGCTAAAGACCATGAGACTCTGACACAACCCCAACACAGCCCAGAACGGACTGGGGGCAAGCGAGAGAGCACACGTCTGATGGGACGGGCCATGTAAGGAAGACACACAGAAAAACATTAGGTTATAAAAATGAGAAAATCTCCCAGTAAACAGAAAAATAAGAATATATGAGCACCCAGTTTAGAATATGGTCCAACACTAAATGATATCATTCTGGAAAAAGAACATAGAAAATGATGGCAAAGAAGTAATTCCTTTTTTCTTAGTTCTCTGATTAGAACCCGTGAAGAGACTTCACATTTCCTGGAAAAAAGCCAAACTCTTTTCATTAAGACTGACTTTCACCCCTATTTAAAACGGCAAGCAGCACCCTATTTGTCCTTCTACTTCTACTCCTCCCCTCATAATTCTTACCACTTAAATACTACATACTAACTTACTTCATCCTTTGTATTTACTGTCTATACCTTTTGTTGAACTGTAAACACCACAGGTCTACAGACCTGCTCACTGAGGTATCTCTAACATCTGGACACAGCGGATGCTCAACGAAAAGATGCTGAAAGAATTCAGTGAGCAAAGGATCAAGGGTAAGAATGATACTGGGCTTCTAGTAACACTGGAAACTTTAACACAAGAGGAAAACACTTTCAAAGTTCTAAGAGAAAATGGTTTTCAATCTAGGACTCTGTACTCAACCAACCGATCAGGTGGGAGAAAATGAAAACGTTTCCAAAGATGGAAGGTCTTTACCTCCCACGCCTCAGAAAGTGTAAGCGAGGGAGTGACTGAAGAGAGGAAAGCTACGGGTCCTATCACAGTAGAGGCGGAACGAAGTTCCTGAACAAGCACAGATCTCAAGATGATTTCTGTGCATCAGGTGTATAGAGCAATCGGTCCAGGCTGAAGCAGGTCAGAAGACTCTTTTTAAAAACATTTCTTCAAGATTTAAAAGAGTACCTAATGTGTCTGAACACACTAAGAAAACTTGCACAACTAGAATAGTGTGGGGTGAATTAGGTGAGAAAAAATAGAAAACTAAGTAAAAGGAAGAATTACTAACTCCAGAGGAAAAAAATTGGTCACAAAGGAAAAAAAACACCTATTACTACATAGCTTGCCTATCAATTGTATTTACTTGTTTAAATGATGAATACTGACGTGACCAATTTTAAGATTTATCTACACTGTGGAACTGGGAGAAATGAAGGATGGGTGTGTATGTGCGTGATGTGTGCTGTGTACGTGTGGGGAGTGGTCGTGTGAAAAAGAGCTGTAACTTCAACTTCAATAGATCAGAGCCAACAGGTAGTACCTAAGTCTGAAAAATCCAGAATTAGCAATACATAGATGTTTTTCAGATATATAGAACTAACATAGGTAATGGAAGCAGGAAAGCAGCTTAACGTTGAAAAGGTTTTTCCTAAAAAGTGTTGTATAACTACTTGACTCTTTGAGTCACAAGCACGTAATACTGATATTACAAACCGGAACTGTACTTTACAAGAACAATGTAACTTTAAGAGAAGCAAGTAGTTTAAAAGTATGGCTTTTAATTCCATTTTAGGGCCAGGTAAAATACTTTTTCTCCTGGCTGAGTTCTAAAAGATAACCTCAGCTCTGGAGGGGGCAATGCACTCTGTGCCACGAGTGGCTAAGCATACCTGTTTGCTTGTCGGTGTGAGTTTCTCTTCCGGAGACTTTGTGCTGAATGTCAATAAACTCTGAAAAAAGAGATCGATTAATGACACAAAAGACAAGCTATAGAGTACAAACCTAAGTAAGACATTAAAGTTAGAAAACGAGGTCAGCTTTTTGTTTTGCTCTATAAACATCTACTTAAAGAGCCTCAAAGATGTGGGTAATTAAAGCAGTGATCAGACACACACACGCCAGTGCTGTTGCTGGCATGGAACACGTCAGACAATTTCTTCTGAGAAGTGACCCTTCAATAAAACTACTGCAGCTTCCATGGGCTATTACTCTCAAATATCAAAGCAACCGACACTTATACATACAATACAAAGTGACGGCCTTATTTGAGGAAGGACAGTTACCTGTGATTTTGTTAGAAAGTAAAACTGTGATCTGTTCAGCCACTGGTAAGCTTCTGAGGTGAATGACTCAGGGACATCTCGTGGAACAAACACTCCCCACTGGACTTCCTCTCTACAGATGTTCTTTTGAATATACAAAGGCCTTGGCTCACTAGGTTTAAATACAAACACTACAGGGAAAAACAAATAGACAAAAACATTTTGCATGCAAAGGTAAGTTCTAACTTCAGATTAGCAAACCACACTAACCCTGGGACTTACCCATTGAGTAAATAACCCAGGTCATGATTATTTTAAGCTTTGATTCACCAAGTGTCTACTGGGCACCTACTACGTGCCAAGCAGGTTAGGAACAAGGGCCATGAAGATAAAAAGAGAAAGGAATCCTAGCTCTAGAGACACAGAGCATAATGCAGAAGACAGACACCAAAATATCAAAGCAATATTCTGTCTTACACACTAGAACAGAAATACGCAGCATGCACTTCAAGAACACAGAGGAGGAATGATGAAAGCTTTACAGAGAAATGTGGAATACTTCAAAGAAGTGAAACTCTTGGATTTTGATTGCTAAGTAGGAACAGGCATGCTGAAAAACAAGGAATGTGCTGAAACTCTCCTAGAACTAAGCATGAATGCCTAAATAACAAAGTGTTGGATTAAGAACTTAAGAAAAAAGGGCAGTGCCTCAGGTGAAATGGCTTTAAACATCTGATTTTAAGGTAAATTTGACTCAAATTATATAACGTATTAAAAAAGAAAATTTAGTTAAAAGATCTCTTACTATCCAAATATGATCTGTACTTACAGTCTGAACCCACTGAAGACTTGGAGACCGCAGCAACATTCTCTGAATTGGGATCAGGCTCCATAACTCTAATATTTAATTTTGCACTCCACTCCACTGGGGAAGAAAGAAACAGATTCAATTCTAAGAGATTTACCAAAAGCTTTTCAAAGCTTGTTATTTAAAGTAGGTAATCATAATCTTCATCGGAACAATGAATTCTACTATCCTTAGGAAAAGGGATTTTACACTTCCAAATACACATGCAGACACACTGAAATTATCTATAGAAGGCTGCAGTAAAGACAGGACAGGAAGCAGAAGAACAATATACTCCTTCTACACACTATGAAATGGTTATCGTTTTGTGCAACTACTGTCAGGTGCTTTTCTGCTACTGAACACAGGCAACATATTGACAATTGTCACTGTAAAGAATATAAAGAAATATTATCACACACATTCATTACTATGCCTTCCAAACACACATTCGAATGAGTAAAATGACACTAAGTCCACATTTGTTAGGAGGGCTGTGGTGGGCTGTGTTTAAATTTAAAGCTGTCAGGGATCCTGCAGGTTGATGTGCACTATGAATTAGCAGACACAACCGTCAAATTGTTAGGAGGATGGAGAATATGGAGGACAGCAGAAGGTCATACACACTGGAAAAAGGTGAGATAATGAATTCTACTTGCTGACCTAAGGCCGTTTGTAAATAATGAAAGTCTACTACAGGCGTAGCACTCCAAATTTTAGTGGTATACCATTTAAAAAATTATATATTCTCTGGGTAGAAACATGAAGATATAATCCAGACGTCCTAAAATGCCTAACTTTAATTCCAACTTGCTTTGCCAAGTCACTTTATGGTAAAAAGATACCTTACATGCACAACTGAGCAAATTCCAACAGCAAAGAATTCCGTTTTCAGTAGCACCAAGAAGATACTTTGAACAAGTCAGTCTCCCAAAGCAAAGGTGCCTAGATGAAAAAACCACAGGGTAGTCAACGGGCCAGTTCTATCACATTTCCCGCACAGTACTGACTTCGTGAAAAGTAGACTTTTAGATAGGCACATATGGTTTTGTTCATAGTTATCTTGCAGAAAAAGTGACTAGTACAAAAGAAAAGGCTTATTTAGATACATTGTTTCTTTAGAAAAACAGGTTTGATGACCAGTTCTTTTCCTAATAAGCTGTGTGGTATAATAGTTAAGACAAAAGTGTATGCAGAATGTACAGTCATTTAACAAAAAACCCCTTTTTATGCTCATGTACCTAAAGAGGATAGTTTGCAGTATGAATTCTGAAGGAAGTTTTACAAAGGAAATTCAGAATCAGACATGCTGGGAATTAGGAACAGTTTTGTTAGCCATCTGCCCTTCTGCCCTCAAATGTTGTCACGTGAAGTGAAATGAAAGATACTGCTGAGATAAGCACTGTTTGGACCCACACCGTTTATGTATGTACAGCTTCGGTTATCATGCAGCACAACCATGAAAAGTATTAGAACAAAGAAAAGGAATCTGTAGGCCAGGAATTAAATGTTAATCCTGATTTCAGAAATGGATAAATCACTACTGGCCTGACTGACCCAAGGCTAACTTTGGAGAAAGCATAAATTATTACTAAAGTTTATGTAGAAATACTTGTTTAAATTTTTTTTAAAAAAGTATATTATATTCTCCAAATTATTGACCTACCTTATATTCCCAGCTCGTTGACAAAATGTACATTTAAGTTCCCATGTCTCTGAATCCCATATTGTAACAATTTCCTCAAAACTAACGGCCAGTAAAGAGCCATCTTCAGAGAAACAACAGTTAGTTGCTTGGTATTTGTGATAACTACCCACAAAGTCACAGGTCCAGCCAACAGCTTTTTCTGTGGAAATGCAGACCATAGAGTTCAGAAATGGTATAAATGCTAGATAACATTTTAGGGAAGTTATAAGCAATAAGAAGAAACAAACACAACAGAAAGCCTGTTCCCCAAAACTGTAGTTAGAAGTGCTAAAAGCATTGACTGATTTGGAAGTTATGCCCCTTTCTGGAGACCTTGAGCTCCCTCTAGTGGAACAGTGAAAAGCTAAATGCAAAAGCCCCTTTTACTGTATCCTCAGAAACTGGAATAGAATCATCAGTACATGAGTAATTATGTCATAAAAAAAGAGTATAGATTTGGAGAAAAGGCATGTAATAAAATAGTAACTTGAATCTTTTAAAATTAGGCAATATCCTATAGAACTAAGCAAGGTAGAAAATGTCCTCCCAGGATGAATACAAATTCATGGGAGATAAATGTATCACTTCTTAAAATTGTGTGCACTTTAGGCAAACTATATTTAACTTACTGTATATATCAGAATCATCTGTTAATATCCACACTTTAAAGTGACCATCTTTACTAGCTGTAACCAAGGTGGGGTTTTCAGATTTTTCTGCATTGCAGAAACAAAGAGCTGTGATGTGGTCTTCATGTGGCATGTTAACCTTTGTATTAAGAATAAACCTAGTAGGAAGGAAACCACCAATTTATTCTTACACCAAGACAACATGATATACTGTTATATAACAATTTCTTGCATATTGTACCTTCTACAACAGCATCTTTAAGGACAGACAACAGATACATTATCACCTAGAATGACAAACAATTGAGTGCTCTCTCTTAACAGCAACATGTAGACCGCAGTCCTCACACATTATCTGTCTTTCTGTAACTTACACAACACAGACAATTACGTATAATGTCAACTTAATGGTACAAAATGAGTATAAAATAGGGGTCATCAAAAAAAAAATGGTACTTAAAAGCCTACTGTACTGAACTCTACACGAAAACTGTATAGAACACAGATGCCTCACTAGCTGCTTTTGAAAATAAGCGCAGCATAGAATGACTATGAAAGACACTACTTGTGGCAAGAAAATACAGAAAGTAAACTACCTAATCAAACTTCCCTAGTCAATATTTAATGTTTATAATCACCCAAACTACCTTTCAAAGCTTGTTTCCGGCCATGGTCGTGAATGAAAGATAAAACTAAGCCAGCACTGTGTTCTATGAAGAACACCAGGGCAAAATAATGTTGTGGTTTTTAAAAGTTCAGGTTACTAGAGGGGTGACTACAGACAATCACTTCATCCCCCTGGGCCTCTTTCCTCACCTGTGAAAACAGGCTTATTTTATAGTGTTCTTGTGAAGATCAGTAAGACAGTGGTCACAAAAGGCCCAAGCCTAGTTCTTGGCACAAAGCAAGGACTTGATAAACAGCTATTACAGCCATGGTATGAGCAACTGGTG
The DNA here is from genome assembly GCA_004024845.1 of Tonatia bakeri. NCBI lineage: Eukaryota > Metazoa > Chordata > Mammalia > Chiroptera > Phyllostomidae > Tonatia > Tonatia bakeri. Next base: position 13,294 of record PVIA01013351.1, on the reverse strand, counting down.
GGCTCCTGATCTGATGAAAACATACACACTACACTGCACCCCACTTGTCTACCACTGCCACTTTTCCAAAAAAGGGGGCATAATTTTTTGGGGGGAGTATAATGTTAAGAACTAAGACACTTAGATTCTAATCCTAGACTTGCCTGGAGTCAGGTATTACGTCCTTGGGGGTCTCACTTTCCCTTGTTTCCTCGTTTATGCAATATGATGACATTGTAACTTGGAGGACACCTGTGCTTTCTCAGAGCCAAAAGTTTAAAGGCTTTGGAATACCTCCTTTGTTTAATCTAAATCTAAAACTTATCACAATAAAACATCTAAAGATTAAGATCTCAAACCATGAAACAGAAAGGAAAATATTTTCTATTTTGAAATGATATAGCCATATAAGTAGCATTACCCTTGTGTTTTCTTACTATATGTCCACAGTTTCATTTGCAATTCAAGTTCAGTTTTCTTTTCTTGACGTTGTTCCACTGTTGCAAGCCAGTTACCATGGCAGCCAAATGCAGCCTTTGTTAGCTCAATTTGGATCAGACCATAATCATTGATATATTCTTGCTGCACAATATCTAACTGATGGGTTAAAAAAAATCCAAAATGCTTATTAATATGAATACATAAATGTTAAAGCATTTAAGAAATGGTAATTAACCACCTGATACATAACTTCTAGAATCTACAGTAACTGACTTTTAGATAAAGGGAGAAATATATTAATAGTTACAATCATCAAATTTGTCTATAAAAATGGAGTGCACTATACAGTACCAGTTCAGTGGTGACAATTCTTCAATATCCTCAAATATTAGTGATGACCCATTTATATGATACAACAGAAACTTTAGCTTATAATACTACTTTTTAATTGTTTCTAAGAACAGAGAGCTTTACATAAAATCTCAAGACTAGATTTCATATTACTGGAAACATGAGCAAAAATTAAATTGGTAATTGTTAAGGAGAGAAAAAAAGAAATAATGTAAGTAGGCCAGCATTTCATTTATGCTTGTTTCTTTTATTGCATCTTCTTGCCTATTTACTAAACATGTGTTCAATGCCTACCATTACCAGGCACTGCAGTAGAAATGTACAAAGATCAGGAAGTTTCCTTTCTCTGAGGGGTTTAAAGGCGGGGAAGAGACTGAGATCAAGTGTTACAGCTCCTATGACAGGAACCCCTAAAGGGTACCGAGGAGGCAAAGGAAAAAGTGCGAAGTCTGGGTTGCATTTATCAGGATTAAAGGAAGCTATACTCTTTAATTATATTGAAAATGTTATCTTCGGTATGCACATATGACACTGTTTCACCACAAAGCAGAGACATATTTGTATTGTCAAGCTACATACTCTCATGTCCTGCCTTTGTGACTCAAAGGCACAGATATGTGTGACGGTTAATTAGAGTGTAGTCGGAAACAAAATAAAGTAGACAAAGAGAGGCTGCATGAGATTATCAGCCGGCTCACACGTGGATGCCGCTGGCAACTGTGATGAGAAAACAACTGACTGGACTGACTGTGCTGAAGTAAGCACAGGCACAGGACGTGCGTTAGCAGCTACTCAATAAGTTATAGGCCTTGGTGGTGCTGTAAAGGGTTTTCACTGGTTTTAAGGCTAGTTATTGGATCAAAATCTTACATTGTATAACTGCTTATCACTCTGGAGAGAATAAAACTGCAAGTGGCCAGGCTTTCCATTCAAAACTAAAGCTTTAGTTCTTGGATCAATCATCAAACCAGTCAAGATACTGCTATCTGTAAAAAGTAACAAACGACAGTTGAAATCAGGCAAATAATCACTTTTAGAATGTGCACAATCCCAAATCCACTGTGTTCAGTACCTTTCACTAGGCCCTGAATTACTGCGGACGCCTCGAGGTTTCGGTGAATGACAATGATCTCTGTGGGTAAAAAAAATACCTACTTAGAAAATTAATAACTAGAAAAAATTAATTTACATTATTCTGCAATATATCAGAATACAAAACAATTGAGTATATTCAATTTAGTTAGACTGTTACTAGAAAAATCAGGAATATACTTTGTCTTAGCTGGTGGGGAACTTTGTTAAGAGCCTCCGAGTTTTCTTGGTTGTGCGTATGGATACCTTTTAAGTGTTAATTCAGAAACTTGAATATCCTGAAAGAGACTGATAATTTACTTTGAAATGAGTCACCACACTAATGGACTGCTCACAGTTATGTTCTGTTTTGAAGGGAAAGGAGGCAATAAGCTAGGGGATCTACATCCAGGCTTCTGAATGGTAACATGACATGCAAAAGTTCTGGAGGAATCCAAGACGGCCTCCATTTCCGTCAGAATTTACAGAACTCCCACACTGATACAATGGCTATTTCAAAGGAGAATCTCGGTGTTCTTTCGAAAAGGCCACTGTATCTATGAGAGCACAGACGCCTACTTCAAAACCCTTCCCCTACTTCTCAACATCATTCCATGTGAGTGGCACGACAAAACTCAAATACACTTGGCCCTACACTTTCATAACAGTTCTGAAAATACTACATTCTGGTGGAATCCTGGGGCAGAAAGGGGCAATACTAAGAGGAGGAATAGAAGAAAAAATGCTTATTAAATCTGATGCTACTTTGAATTTGAGGTCTTGTATTTTCCATTTCTTCCAGATGCTAAGTAACTGAGGCATTACACCAATTGTATTTCCTCCCAGTAACAAATCAGGCTCACTGTTATCGGAGTGAGAAGTACAGAACAAATCGCCGGCCGGGGAGACTGAGATGTGTTCAATAGTGGCCCCTAAACGGGGAAGGAACTCCTTGTTCTTCTCCGCTGCGTCGCGCCACTCCACGAGCACAGATTCACGGCCACCACTCAGCAGGCTGGTGCCTTCTCATCCAGCCGCGGAAATGAAAGGAATGTTTCAGGAGAAAAAAAAAATAGAAAAAATAATCGGCATTTAAAATTTTCTGATCATGCTAGAGAAATGAACTATTTTTGAAAATATGCAAAGAAGTATGTTCATATCTTTTAAGCCTCTCCATACAAAAGATTTAAAGATCACTTTATTCAGGGATTTTCCTTTCCAATAACAGTGGATTAGTTTGCTGGTAATCAACTCTTCCTCCAATAACAAGGAAAACCCAATGAACAAACATCCTCCAGGCCCAGATGGCTTCGCTGGTGAGTTTTTCCAAATATTTAAGGAGGAAATAAACTAACTTTTACTCTTCCCAAAAAGGGAACACTTCCCAATTTGTTTCATAAGACCAGCATATCCTATAGTAAAACAGGTACATCATAAAAAAATTCCAAGCCCATTTCATGACAGATGAAAATTTCCCAACAGTACAATTAGCAAGCTGAATCCAACTATATAATGTGAGGAATGGGAGACTCTGATGGGCCTGTTAATATCTGATGGGACTTTTATATTTTCATTAAGGATATATATCATTTTAAGGGATAAAATACTGAAAACTTCCCTCCAGTGGTTGGGAACACTATTACCACTTTAGTTAACATTATCCGAGGTCCTAAGAAAGGCTTAAGGATTAGGAAAAAGCAACAATCACTTAAATGTTCACACACAGCATGACTGGGTTCAAAGCATAGTTGAGATGGTTTATACTATTCCTATCTGCCCTAACTTATAAAGGTTCTCAAAACAACCATAATTTATAGTTCTTTTTATACAAAGAACTAATTTCTTCCTTCTTTTATTAACTCTCCTATACCTATAGAAGGTCAACACTGACATCTCACTGACAACCAGCCACGTACTATATGCAACCACTACTTCTCATTTATAAATACTCACACAAGTTAAATTATAAACTCAAGAATTAGTTCAACTGTCTAACAGCCAAGATTATATGCAGTAGCCCCTATACCACAGCCTTGGCTTAGGGTAGAAGCATTTCTTATTCCTTCTTTTCCTTTCTTTAAGTGCCAAATAATCTGTTTTATTTCTTCTTCTCTAACGCCACCTGAAAAGGCCAGTCCTGAGTGTCTCAGGGCTAAGGCTGCCATGGAAAGCTGTGGCTGCCACCTGGTGTGGGAGGAGATGGAGAAGAGTAACCTGTGCAGGCCACGCACACACTCACATGTACTTCTGGAGCGGCGGCAGGAAGGTGGGGAAGGTAAGAGCAGCCCACATCTTTAATTGTAGAGTTAATATCCTTTCCATTCTCTTTTTATTCTAAGTTCTCACACATCACAACTGTACTCCCGATGTACTATTCTAGGTGTTAGGTTGGGCCCTGCCTCCATAGTAGTCACTGCTCCCCAAAGCAAAAACATAGATAGGTTAAGGATACCTCCCTACTTCCAGAAGATCCAGAATTAAACCCCGAAGTAACCCTGTAAGAATCTAGGGCACATGGAGAAGACCTGTCCTGGCATTCTCTAGGAAGACTGGCAGAAAGAAAAATCACTTTCCCCAGATACATAATCTACTGTAGCATCTAGCTCTCTTTTTATTCTATTTTATTTTATTTTTTGCTCCATTACAGTTCTTTTTAGAGGACCAATAAAAAAATGCTGACCTAACTTTCACCACATAGATGTAAGGATGCTAAAAGTAACCAAAGACGCAGCGCAGTTCTCCAAACTTCTGTTGAATTTCATCCTATTTTTAAGGAGGTATTTTTACTGCTTTCATGCAGTTTAAATGGAACAAAGGTATGAATTAATTTAAAATAGTGAATGTGAATGAGGCAATCTAACAGTTTAAACAAGCCTTTGAATTAGACCTACGTCCAAATCCAACTACTAGCCATGTGACCCTAGGCAAGTTAGTTCTCAAGTACAAATTTTTCTTTCACCTGTGAAATGAGGACGATGATAACCTGTTTCGTAGGTTCAAGGATGAGACTTTACCACAGCTGTACACTTTGATACTCCAAAGGGCTTTGAAAGTTGAAGTACATGGTACTGTGCTGAGCAATTCCCAAAACACAGGGGTAACATACAGGTATTTACAAGTCATTTGGCCCATGCAATTCCAGACATTTCAAATTAAAAATAAGCTGAGTTAGGATACTTGATTCACATGCTTCAAAAGTTCACTTTAATTATTAAACTTATACTTACCTGTCACTGAAAAAGCCAGATCCATAACCATATCATGGTGCCAATGTAGACATGTGTATGTGTATTTCTTATCATCATCAAAATTTCTCCTGTTGGAGAAAACCAAAAATTTTAATTCCATCAAAGGCAAAGTCAGAAAAATAATGGCATGCCAAGTATAATGAACATATGAGGGGGGTTCCTCCCCCCAAAACCGGGATTATCTTTTGGAGGGTGGACCCCCTGTAGGACAGTATTCCCCTGCTAGGTGAGTGTTCCAGAAACCCATCTGTATCAGTGTACCAGCTGGTGTGAGAGGCTGCGGTCGGTTTCGGTGAATTGTTTCTTGAAGACTGATTTATAAGCATACCTGCCCACACCACACAGAGTGATCAGCAGTTTTTGACCTTTTAAAAATGGCATGACCCGTGTCCACCCTCCCAATTCACCTAATCTCATCCTGAACAACTTTTTTTTTTTTACCCCCTGGATGAAAAAGTCCTCAAAGGGAAACATTTTGCTGATGTGGAAGAAGTGAAACAGAAAATGGCAGGAGCACTAAAAGGCATCAAAACCAACAAGTTCAAAAACTGTGTTGAACAGTGGAAAATCACATCTCAGTAGGTGTATTTCATCAAATGGTGAGTTCTTTGAAGGTGACTAACATTTAAACGTGTTAAGAATACATACATAATTTTGTATAAACAAATTCCAATTTTTTGGGTCTGCCCTCATATATGCCCCAAATAATAAATTGTAATAACAAGCTTATGGGTCTTAATGTGCAAAGACTACATTTTCTATTTCTAACTGAAGTCACTTTTATTGGGTTGGTCAAAAAGTCCATTTAGTTTTTCTGTAAAATAAGATACATTTTTCATTTTCACCGATAACTTTATTGATTTGGATATTTTGAGAATGTTGGCTCTCTCCCATATAGTATACCGCTGATTATTCTCAATTAATGTCTTGATTTGATCACTTTCTATTTCAACTTGTCTACCTGACCATGGAGCACTGTCCAGCGAGAAATCTCCAGCATGAAACCTCACAAACCACTTTTGACACATTTGATCAATCACAGCACCTCCTCCATATACTGCATACACCTTTTTTGTTTGCATTTCAATTGCATTTTCTTGAAATAATAAAGCATTATATGCCAAAAATATTGCACAGTTTCTTCCACCTTCAATATTAAGATAGCAATGCAAAAACTCACCCATTTTGATAACTTTTTTAATGATGTTGATATGACAGCTGTCACAATACAATGTAACGAAAATGTTTCAAATGAAGTTAAAGACAACTAAGTGCTACTACAGCCATCTCACCGAAAAAAACCAAATGAACTTTTTGACCAACCTGATATAAACAACAGGCCACCTTTGTGTCCTGTTATGTAGATATTCCCTATTGTCATTCTCTCCTTTTTACTTAAATGCTGACAAGAAAAGTTCTCTTCAATAAAATAACTATAGGCAAAATGGAAATTTTCACTCCCCCTGAAACAGTAAGCCTATGCACTGAAGAACACTGGAATACAAGAAAAGCAGGATGTCAGTAAGGCCTAATCTCTATCGCCAGCAGTGGCTTTCCAGTGCTATCCTCCACCCTGGACCCAGAGACAGCTCCCTGTTCTGCAACACTAATGTAACACAGCACAGAAAGCCCCATGCTCCTCCTGAGTTAACTGACCAAAGACGAATTTTGCCATCCTTGTGACCAGTTGCTATGCAATCTTCCTTTGGGTGACATGCTACACATGTGAAATTGTTCTTTGCGTGTTTCCTATTTCTTGATGATGACAAGGTAAACCTAAAAGAAAATTAAATTTTCTTGATTATTAAAGTCTTGGTAGTGATGATGTAGTTAAGTAAAAGGAATTTCTCACCCTTAACGAAAACGGGAGACCTCTCAGAATTCATTGAATATAAATGCATACTTTGGAAAATTGTGATCAAGAATAATAGCCTTGTTTTATAAACATTTATTAATATACAATGTATACTTCATGTGACTAACACTGTACCATTATAACTTGTTTACAGAGACCACTGACATTGAAATAAAGAAAAGATGGTCCTTTTAGTGGCTTTTTGCCTGAACAAAGTTTGCTCAATTTCTTGAAATTTTAGCATCAGATATGCACAGCCTAAGAAATTATACCTGAGGTAAGTGGCTAATACATCTAAAGAGGTCAGGATCCTTATTATACTGTAAAGAAAACCTAATGCTGATACTGACATAGTAAAAGGGAAGAGGGTACAGTGTCATCTGAAGGGTAACAACTCATGCTTAGCATTAGCCTGTTAAAGTATGTTGCCTCATTTGTCTTTACAACTCTATTGAGACATTATCCCCATTTAAAATACGTTAATTTGAGGTACAGTGAAATTCAAATGGATAATTTTGACTCACTTTAAAACCCAGGTATCCCAAAGCTTCTATTCATTCCTACATCTATAATATGGCAGTGAGGATTATCTGCAGAAGCCTTTTCAAACCAAATCCAATTCTGACACAAATATGCACACCAGAGTCTTGGTGTGCAAGGATTTTTGGCTAGAAAAGCTCCCGAGGTTTTTGAGATGAATGGTCTCTCAACCCCATCTACTGTGGGTTAAAAACTGGAATCCAAAAAAACAATATAAATGAACAAACAAAACAAAAACAAACATATAGAGAAACAACCTGATGGTTGCCAGGTGGGTGGGTGGGGGTGAGAAGGCTGGATGAAAGAGCTGACGGAATCAGAAGCACCAACTGGTGGCTATAAAACAGTCACGGGATGTGAAATACAACACAGGGACTAGTCGATGATACTGTAGTAACTGTGCACCGCGTCAGGTGGGTACTAGACTTTGTAAGTTATATAAATGTCTAACCACTTTGCTGAACGCCTGACACTAATATATGTCAACTGTAATTGAAAAATAAAATTTAAGAAGAAGTGGCAAACCAGTAACATCTGTCTTACGGGGCCATGTGACAGATCAAATAAAAAATGTATGTCAAAGCCTACCATTACCCATAAAGTTAAATACAAAATATAGTGCTGTAATTAATAGTTGTATTAATTAAATATTACTAGGTACCAGGCCGCAAAACCAAACCAAACCAACCCCCCCCACAAAACCAACCAACCCAACACTCCCCAGAATTCCCCACACCCCCCAAAATAAAAGTACCTCTATATCTTATGATTTCACAATCATTTGTAACATGAAACTTGTAACAGCTTCGGAGCATAGGTGTGAGAATGATATAAAGAAACTCTTAGGTAAATAAAGCTTTCAAAAAGGAATTCTTACCTTGAGGTTTTTTTCTTTTTGAAGAAATACACAGACAAGTAAAAGTCCCGTACTGCAGCTACATATTCTCCCTGGTATTTCAAAATAGATAACATCCACAAAAATAGTCAACCCTCTTTAAGAAGAAATATTCCTGTCACGAAAGTTAATATAGTAAAAATAGTATTTTGCAGATTAAGAGTATGTTAATATAAAACAATATAGTATAGTTCAGCTATGGATAGAACAATCGAACTTTAAAAATAATCACAGAAAATTAAAAGAACTTAGGTCCTAAATCCTAAAACTAGGCTATCTAGCTTCAGATGTATAACCAAGTACCATGATTTCACTTATATGTGAAATCTAATGAACAAAATAAAGAAACTAGAAACAGACTCAGATACAGAGAACAGACTGACAGCTATCAGAGGGGATGGGGTTGGGAGTTGAATGAAAAAGGTGAAGGGATCAAGCAAAGAAAAAAACCCCTCAGAGACAAAGACAACAGTATGATGGGTAGGTGGAGGGAAGGACAGAGTAAAGAGGGGATAATGGTGAAGGCAGGAGACTTGACTCTGCCTTGGGGTGGTGAACACACTATACACAGATGATATATTCAAGACCTGACACCTGAAACCTATATACTTTCATTAACCAATGGCACCCCAGTAAATTCAGTAAGAATTAAAACAGATGATTTAATTTTTTCCCATTAAGGCATAATTTACATACCATAAAATGCAATTTTTCACATATGGCTATATCCATGAAACCATCACTACAATCAAGATTTAGAAGTTTTTCGCCTCTGGAATGTTCCTTGTTCCTCTTTCCAGTTACTGCTCAGTGACCCGACCCTTGCCAGCAACCAGTGATTTCTACAACCATTCACTTCTCTGCCTGTCCTTGAACGCCACACAGACAGAATTGTCCGATAACTGGTTTGTCTGAGCTCTTTAATTCAGTATCACTTTTCTGAGATTCACCTACAGTCTTATGTATATCATTAGTTCCTTTTTATTATGAAGCAGCATTCCACTGAGTGAATATATTATACATATTCTCTTCTCGATGAACATTTGGTTATTTCCATTATGGAGCTATTAATACTAATTGTTACACATGTCATTTTGTGGTCCTGTTGTCATTTCTCTACCAAGGGATGGGACTGCTGGGTCACTATAAAGGTGTCTGTTTATCTTTGCTCCGTATCTTGTCAACATTCAGGACTGTCATTTTTTTAATTTTAGCTATTCTAGTGAACACGAAACGGTATCTCACTGTGATTTTAACTTCACTTTATAATGTTAGAGTATTCTCTACTCTAAGAAACACTGATTGTATTTTGGACAATTAGAGTTCACAAGAGCAGTGAAACAGACTATACAAAATTAGGATAGTCTTAAAAATCGTTACCATGAACACATGCTAAAGCAAAGAAACAGATCTTTCAGTTACTAACAAAAATACTGTAATTCAAGGGAATATTAAATTTCTGTAACAAAAAATGTTCAGAGGAAAGACTGCAGGAAAGAGATGTTATGTACAAAAACCAAAACCAACAAAAGGAATTTTACCTCATTTCCAAAAGCAATGCATTTGGGTGACTGGTTTATGTAATCCAAAACGAGGGAGAGCTCCTCAGCTTCTACTTCTTGGCTTGTTGATCTGGGCAGTTTCACTGAAACCAGCTGAAACGCATCTAGCCAAGGGAAGCTCTATTAATGTAAAGTTCTCTGGACAAAGTGAAGATGGGCATTCATTCATATGAAACTGAACCAGTAGTCTAGAATCCATTCGATGCCAAGATAATAATTCTACACCACCTTGAGCAAAATGTACCTTAAAGCTAGGCTCTTCCTTTGTATATACAAATTTTAAATGAAAGTCTAGTTCCACAACTCATATGCATACATGCTCCATATATGTAAAAATAGAAAATAATTTGTTCTACTGGTACATTCTATGTTCCAAAGTACTAAGCTGAACTCTAAAGTGGAGATGGAATGTGATATGATTGGTGAACTTAATAGCCAAAAGCAACACACCATTTGAGTTTTTAGAAATGCTGTGGGCTTGTCACATTCATAGGTAAACCTTTTCTGTAATGTTGACATGCTTTTTCTCTTTACAGCCCCTTTAAAAAAACTTCTCCCTGTTGGGCAACAACTGTATCCTCCTATACTTCACAATGAATGTGAAATTCGGCAACACGCTGATCTACCACTTTTCTGTTCCCCAGCCTTATTCTACACTCTGAATTCTGATTCTTCCAGCCTTCTCAAACTTGACATGCCCAAACCCTGAACTCTTGATTTCTCCTTTCTAAAACTGGCCTTCCCTTACAGTGCCCACTGCAGGAAATGGTACCACCACTTATCTAGTTGCTTAGAGTAACTAAATCCTGAATCATCTTTGACTTCTCTCTCATATCCCACATTAAACCGTTTGGCTGTATCTTTAAGATATCCAGAATACAATCGTATCTCACCACCTCTGCCACTGTCGCCTAACCTAAAGCCATGATCATGTTTCATATTTTAAGTGTTTGAAGAAATTAGTTTTCCCTACTTCTATTTTTGTCCCCCTTTAGTATTCTCAATGCAGAAACCAGTGACTTTATTACAACTAAGTCAGAGCATGTCCTTCTGCTTGAAACCCTTCAATGGCTTTTTGTCTGCTCCGAGTAAAAGCCAGTCCTTCCAATGGCCTACAAGGCTCTATATTACTCCTTCTCCCTTGGCTCACTCCAATCCAGCCTCCCTGCTAGTCCTCAAACGTGCCAGGAATACCCTTTCAATTGAGAAATCATGGGCTGAGTATGAAGAGTGGTTACCAAATAGGGTGATAAGCAGAATCGCCTGGGTAGATACTAAATCTCAGGCCTAGTGAATCATTAACTCAGGGAGACTAGGAATCTGAATTTTTAGTAAGTATGTGGATAGACATTAAGAATCCATGTATTTATATACAAAACAGAACCTAAATATTGAAGAGTGTTATCTTTAAAGTAGCCATTTGGGAAGGCAACTTAATTATTTAGAATGCTGCCATTTCCAGAACATTTTTTTAAAATATCCTTTAGAGATGGTTTAAAGGCTACATAAGAAAAACTGAACTTACTATTTATTTGTTCCTTAATGTGAAATTTTGATAAAGTACATGATATATAACTATTTGTGAATTTGTTCTAGCCGCCCCCGCCAAAACACCCAAACAAGCCAGATGCCCCCCACCATATATACAGAATCGTGGAAAGGACTCACTTAGCTAATGAGCTGTGAGCCCACCTAGCTGCGGGCCCAGCAACCATCTCAAAGTTGCTTTGTACTTTGAATTCTGAATACAGCATTAGTTCATGAAGGGCAACACAGGGTGCAGTGGCATTCTGGAATGTGAGAAACTATAAAATGTAAAAAGCCACTCACTGCTATACAAAACAAATTAAATTAATCACACTATACCTGGTGTTTCTTTTTTTATTATAACAAAGACAGAATCCTCAGCATGGGCGTGAGTGAAGAAGGCATGAAGTTTATGTCCAACTATGAAAGTCTGAAAGACGAAAAGCACCAAATTGTTAATTGTCTGTCCTCCTCACCTACCTACCCCCTTACCCCAAAACATAAGTTCCATAAAGGGCGGGATTTTTATCCATTCGGCTCACTGGTATACCCCTAGTTATCAGAAGGGTGCCTGGCATATGGAAGATACTCAATATGTTATTTGTTAGGTTAAATAACCTTTTAAATTGATACATATAGACCCAGCTGTTTCTGTTTAATGGTTATATTCTATTGAATAAATGTCACATTTTAACTGATATCAAAGTTATAATCAATTTTTTCACATGATAAACAATGCTTTAAGAGTACATCTCTATGACATTATTTCATCAAGAGCTTCTTAAAGGCGAGACTGTTGGAGCAAGGACATTCACCTGCAGTTTTATTCTCACTGATTGTGTTCAAAAGTATGTTTCTCCATCACTAGATTTGTTTTCAATTTGCAATCAAAAAATGCTGGGTCATCTATTTTAATTTACATTTCTTTAGTTATTGATTAATGAGGTTAAATATCTCTTCATGTTTACTGGTAAAGTTTCTTCCAGTTTTATTGCTTATGTTTTGTTAGAAATTTAAAATCTTTAAATGTCTTTTATGGAATGTGAATTTCATAACTTGTTTAGGAGTGCTCTAAGGATTAGGCCGTATAGAAGGGAGCAATATTATCTGCCATTAAAAAAAAATTATGTTGCCATGTCTGTCATTAAAATATGTTGCCATTCCTTTTCACATACTAAAAATGGAAGATTAATCCATGTACCTTTATCAAAATGCCATCAATATAGTCCCACAGTTTAATCGTGCCATCGAAGGAACAAGAATACAGCTAAAAGGGTACAAATAGTACAAAATTGATTAGAAAAAAGAACTTATTAAGATATCAAATGAATTAAGTGCTGATACAGAAGGTATTTTGTTCACTAATTCATTATTCGCCTTAGTGAGATTGAGTCATTTATTTATATTGTTTTTACAAAATTTGTATTGTTTATGACAATCTTATCACAGCTCCTTGGAGAAAGCAGATCCACTGATTTAGAGTTTTAATTAAAGTCCTGGCTTGGTAGCTTGGTTGGTTAGAGCATCATGCCAATATGCCGAGGTTGAGGATTCAATCCCTGGTCAGGGCACATAACCGATGTCTCTCTCTCCCCTTTCCTTTCTTTTCTCTAAAAACCAGTAAATTAAAAAAAAAGTTAAAGATTAAAACAAAGGGGGAAAAGCCTACCTTCTGTCTTCAAAATGGAGATGGTAAGGTAATGACATGAAAAGCATTAAGAGTTTGTTGCTATTTTCCTTTTTTATGAGGCAGGACTACTTACATGGGCATTAAAGGAGTGCTTCTCAAATGATCTCAAAATATCTGGTTCTGTTTTTTTTTTTT
>PVIA01013350.1:0-32611 GCA_004024845.1 Tonatia bakeri | reverse complement strand
GAAGCCCAACCTTAGTCATCTTAGACATTCTTGAACAAAGCTGGGTCACTGGGTCACCCTTAGCTAAAGAAGCTAGAAAAGCAAACATCTGTCTTTCAGCTTCCACAGTGGGAGGAATAGGGAATGGGAGATGAGTACTGAGTCAGGCACAGAGTCCATCATGCCCTCCAAATCTAAGCAACCTCTACTGCTACCTGTCGTCACACTCATCACACTGTATCTTTAAAAATCTGTCTATAATCTTAATAGATCAGAGGCCTACACCCCAAACTATTAGAAAAATTCTGCAGAGACCTAATGTATATATTTTAAAAAACACAGGTGTATTGAGTTATAATTTACATACAAATTCACCCATTTTGAGTGTTCAGTTGAGTTTTGACAAGTGTAATTTTAACTGCAATTAAGACATAAAACATTTCCATCACTCCCAAACTGTGCATCTTTGCAGTCAATCAAACTCACTCCACCCTAAGCTCTTAGAAAACACTTCCAGTGACCTTTCAATCACTGGAGTTCTATCTTTTCTAGAATGCCATATAAATGGAATGATATTACATGTAGTCTTTTTTGGTCCAGCTTCTTTTGTTTACCATAATGCTTTTGAAAGTCATTCTCTTTTTGTTTGTATCAGTAGTTCATTCCTTTTTAAATGACCACAGTATGGTTAAACCACAATTTGTACATCCATTCCACAGTTGATGGACATTTGGTTGTTTCCAGTTTGGGGTCACTTAGAATAATAGTGCTATGACCATTCATGTACAAGTATTTATGGCAACATAAATGTTTTCACTTTTCCTGGGACATACCTGGAAGTGGAACTGTTGAGGCAAAGGATACCTATATACTTAACTATTTTACCAGAATGTTTATCTAAAATGACTGTACCATCTTGCATTTCTACCAGTAATGGATCAGTTTCAGATGCTCCACTTAGTTTTTGTCACTTGGGGTTGACAGTCTTAATTCCAGCTGTTCTAGTGGATGTATAGTGAGTGGTCTGATTGTGACTTTAGTTTGCCTTGTCTCAATGGCTTATGATATTGAGAATCTTTAATGTGCTTATTTGCCTCTGAGTCTTTTTTGGCAAAGTGTGTGTTCAAATCTTTTGCCCATTTTTAATTAGTTAAATGATTAATTGGTAATTTTGTTGAAGGATTTAAAAGTATATTCTAAAAACAAATCCTTTATCAGATACCATTTTGCCATTCTGTGACTGGTGTTTTCCATTTTCTTAACAATATCATTTCAGGAGAAAATTTTAATTTTAATAAAACTCAAGTCACCACTTTTTCTTTTATGGTTCCTGCTTTTCTGTCTAGGAAATCTTTACTTAAACCAAGGTCACAAAGAAATTCTTATTTTTTATTGCTTTAGTTATTCTTGGTAGTTTATTTCCAGTTACAGTATGTAGGAGGAGAGACTAAAAATTAATACCAGACCTCACTATATAACCATTTTAATTTTTGAATTATCTGTACATATCGTCACTTTTAAGTTTTCACTTTACAATATAATTTATTAATTTTTTAAAATTATTTTATTGTTGTTCAATTACAGTTGTCTATGTTGTCCCCTCACCACTTCCCCTCTACCCCAGCCTACCTCCCTTGCTTCTACCCTCCCCCTTGGTTTTGTCCATGTGTCCTTTATAGTTGTTCCTGTAAACCCTTTCCCCCATCATCCCCCGCCCCTCCCCTCTAGCTATTGTTAGATTCTTATATAGATTTTATTATTTCAGCTCTCACATTTAAGTATATCATCCATTTGAAGTTAATTATTATATATAGTGGGAGGGAAGTTTTAAAATTCATTTTTTTTTGCATATGGATAGGCACTTGTTTTTAGAAAGACTATCCTTTCCCTATTGAAACACCATGGAACCTTAACATCAGATAGGCTATCTTTTTGCTTTCACAGTGGGAGGAATAGGGGACTAGAGATGACCATTGAATCAAGAAATTGAGTCCATTACATACTCCAAGTCTAAGCACTCTCTACTGCTACCCGTCATCACACACATCACACTTTATCTTTAAAAATCTGTCCATAATCTTAATAGGCCAGAATCTACTTCGGGTTTTTTAATCCTGTTCCATTGATTCTTGTGTCTTGTCTTTATAGCAATGCCATCTATTCTTTGTTACTGTGGATTTAGCATGTCTTTCCAACTTGTTTTTAAATATATTTTATTGATTATGCTATTCGAGTTGTCACATCCCCCCCATTCCCCTCCATACTGCACAACCTTCCCACCTGCACCCCCCATTAATTCATGTCCATGGGTCATACATATAAGTTCTTTGGCTTCTACATATACTACACTATTCTTAACCTCTCCCTGTCTATTTTCTACTTACTATTTCTGCTACTTATTCCCTCTACCTTACCCCCATTTCCCCCTTCCTTTTACCACTGATAACCTTCCATGTGATCTCCATTTCTGTGATTCTCTTCTTGTTCTAGTTGTTTCCTTAGTTCATTCTTGTTTTTTATTTTTTTGTGGTTCAGTTGTTGATAGTTGTGAGTTTGTTGTCATTTTATACTTCATAGTTTTTTTTTATCTTATTCTATTTCTTGGATAAATCCCTTTAACATTTCATATGATAAGGACTTGACACTGGTGATGAACTACTTTCACTTGACCTTGTCTGGAAAGCACTTTATCTGCCCTTCCATTCTAAATGATAGCTTTGCTGGATAGAGTGATCTTGGATGTAGGTCCTTACTTTTTATGACTTCAGATGCTTCTTTTCCCAGCCCCTTCTTGTCTGCAGGGTTTGTTTTGAGAAGTCAGCTGACAGTCTTATGGGAACTCCTTTGTAGGTAACTCTCTTTTTTTTTCTTGCTGCTTTTAAGAGTCTCTCCTTATCTTTGATCTTGGGTGATGTAATTATGATATACCTTGGTGTGTTTCTCCTTGGGTCTAACTTCTTTGGGACTCTCTGAGCTTCCTGGACTTCCTGAAACTTCATTTCCTTTGCCAGATTGGGGAAGTTTTCCTTCATTATTTTTTCAAATAAGTTTTCAATTTCTTGCTTTTCCTCTTCTCCTTCTGGAACCCCTATGATTCAGATGTTGGAACATTTGAAGTTGTCCTGGAGGTTCTTAAGCCTCTTCCCATTTTTTTGAATTCTCATTTCTTCATTCTGTTCTAGGTGAATGTCTATTTCTTCCTTCTGCTCCAAATGGTTGATTTGAGTCCTGGTTTCCTTCCCTTCACTTTTTGTATACATTTTCCTTTATTTCATTTTGCATAGCCATCACTTTTTCCTTTATTTTGCCACCATACTCAACCAATTCTGTGAACAACCTGATTACCAGTGTTTTGAACTGTGCCTCTGATAGGTTGTCTCTGTCCTCCTTGCTTAGCCCTTTTTCTGGAGTTTTGATCTATAGTTTCACTTGGGCCATATTTTTTTGTCTCAGTACACATGTTATGTTGTAATGGGCAGAGCCTTAGGTATTTGCCAAGGTAGGGCAACTCATGTTACTGTACTGTGGTGCTATATGTATATAGGAGGGTTTGGAGAAGGAACAATGCCATTTGTTCAGCTCTCTGTCTGCTTTTGGTTACCTTTGCCACCACCCACAAGCAAATTGGGCCCTTCTGGTGCTGATTTCAGGGTGAGTGGATTTTTGTACACACTAGGACTCTGTGGGTCTCTCCAATGAACTCTGTTGTAAGGCTTGGAGTTTCTCCTGCTGCCTCAACACCCATAGGTTTTTTTCAGTCAGAGGTTTTGAGGCTTTATTCCCCACACTGGAAGCCTGGTTGTGAGGTCTGTCTCACTCCCCAGTTGTTTTCCTGTTTTATCCACATGTGAATGTGGGACCACCTGCTCTGCCAGCTGCCACCTCACCTGGTTCACCAGTCACCACTTTGCCCAGTCTGCCAGGTGCCATCTTGCCAGGAGTCCTGCCTGCCCCAGCTGTCTGTTTCTCCCCCTCCTACCAGTTTGGATGAACGGTTCTTCTTTAACTTCTTGGTTGTCAGACTTCCATACAGCTTTATTTTCTGTGTGTTCTGTTTTTTAAAAATATATTGTTTTCCTTCTTTTGGTTATACAAGCAGGCACAGTGTGTCTATCTATGCCTCCATCTTGGCCAGAAGACCCAAATTGTTTTTTTCTTTTCAAAATTGTTTTTAGCTTATTCCAGTTCCTTTGCACCTCCTTACAAATTTTACAACCAAATAAAATAAATAAAATTAAAAAAATAAATAAATAAATAGAAAATAAAATAAAATAAGCCTGCTGGGATTTGACTGGATTGCATTGATTCTATATATCAATTTAGGAGAGAAGTGCTATCTTAATAGAGTATCTCAGTCCACAAATATGGTACTTATCCCTGTATATTCATTTAGGCCTATGGTTTCTCAGTAACATTTTATAAATTTTAGTAAACTGATATTTCATTGTATCAAAACTATGTCCAATTATTTTATGTTTTCAGATATTATTGCTTTTAAATTTCAATTTCAAACCATTCAAAAGAAAATTTCAGACACTTTATTTCCTGATTTAGTTAGCTTGTATTTAGAAATTCATTAATAGGGAAATTTCCAGTCTAGGAAACTAAAAGGAGCTTCCAAGAGTTGTGGAATACGAGAGGGCTTCATAGACCAAAATGAGCAGTTACAAGAAAATTATACTGGGCATTGTTAAAAGGCAAAAGACTTATAAGATCTGAAGAGAAACCAGAGTGTGGGGCATTGTTAATTGGTTAAAACAGGATTACTTTCCTTATATGGAGTGAAGACAAATCTTGGAGCTGGGTTATGTAACGTGCTAAGCAGGCAAGTGATGATTGGTTGGCTTAGATGTACATATTCTGGGAGAGCTGAGCATAGAAACTTAGATAAATTCCAGTTTGCTCACATGGGGTTTAGCATAAGCAACTCCATCTTGGGCCTAGTCAGGACACTTTAACGCTAACTAGTACATAGAAATATTATTGTTTTATGTAGTGACCTTCATCATGTAACCTTGTTTAACTCACTGGTTCTAAACTGTTTTTTAAAAGTAGAATCTTTAGAATTTTCTACATAGATAATATCATTGTCAAATAAAGATAATTGTATTTCCTTCACAAACTCCTTTTATTTCTTCCTTTTTGCCTTGTTACATGGCTGTAAAATCCAGTGGTATGTTGAATAGGTCTGGTAAGAGTGGCATCCTTGCCTTTAGTTTATTCATATCAATTGATTTTTTAAATATGAAGCCAACACAGTTATTACTGGAAGAATGCCATTTGGTCATCATATAAGCTGATTGTGATGTCATTGGTCTTTATACATTGATGGAATTGACTCATTAATATTTGCAAGAAATTTTGCAACTGTGTTCATGGAGGTTACTGGTCTTCAGTTTTTGTTTGTACAACACTGGTATTATATCTTCCCCCAAACCAAAGGAAATGACTCATTAGGATTTTTAAAAATATTTTTTGTACTTTTCATGCCTTTTTTGAGAGGTTTATGAAATCCACTTGTCTGTGCTATTTTATACCATAATAACTTAAAATAAATCTGCAACCAGCTGATTGATTACCCTTTTCTTTTATAAAATACTTCTGGATCTTACAATCACAGATATCTAAAGAATTGTTTAATAAATAAGAGACAATAAGTGTATTAGTATTAATAAAGAATTGTAAGTTTATAGTGAATAGTCAAACACCTGAAAACACTAGGGAACATTTTGGTGGTAGTTTTCAACCTAATATTAAGATCTACTAGCAAGGTTAACAACACACTACACAGAATTGTTTCTAAAGTGTCAAGTGAGGAATATATTTTGTTTCTAAAGCGCATTACTTGAGATACTTCTAAAAGTATACAGTCCTTTTATGTGCAAGAATGACTCACTCACACCCATTAGAAGGGCTGCTATAACAACAAAAACGAAAAGAGGTATTGCTGAGGATCTGGAGAAGCTGGAATCCTTGTGCACTGTTGGTGGGAATGTAAAATGGTATAGCTGAAACGGAAAACAATATGGTGGCTCCTCAAAGTGTTACAAATAGAACTACCATATAATCAGCAACTCCACTCTGGGTATATTACCCTCAAGAATGAAAAGCAGGGTCCTGAAGAGATATTGGTTTGCTTAAGTTCATTCACAGAATCATTATTCATAATAGCCAAATGGGGGAAGCAACTCAAGTGTCCACCATTGTATAAATGGATAAACAAAATGTGGTAAAAACATATAATTGAATATAATTCAGCCTTAAAAAGAAGGAAAATTCTGACATGGATGAACCTTAATGACATTATGATAGTTACATAAGAGAGTCACAAAAAAGGCAAATACTGTATGATTCCATTTATAGAAGGTAGCCACAGTAGTCAGATTCATAGACAGAAAATAGAATGGTGGTTGCTAAAGGCTGGATGGAGGGAAATATGGGAATTTGTAGAATGGATATAGAATTAAAGTTTTTCAAAGTGAAAAGAGTGGTGGAGGTTGACTGTACAACAATATGTATGTACTTAACACTACCAAACTGCACTTAAAAGTGGTTAAGATGGTAAATTTTATATTGTGAATATTTCATCATTATTAAAAAAATAGTGATGCACACAACAGCAGCAGACCAGCTATGAAAAACACATTTAAAGCATAGCAAAATCATGCCTATTTCTCTCCTGCATATTTCTCAGTTTAAAAATGCTGACCTCCCTCTATTCCCAGTTTTCTGAGTGTTTTTATCATAAATGGGTACTTTACCTTATCACATGCTTTTTCTGCATCTATTGATATGAACATGTGATTTTTGTCTTTTCTTTTGTTTATGTGGTGTATTATGTTTACTGATTTGTGAATATTGTACCATCCTAGAATCCCTGGGATGAATCCCACTTGATCATGGTATATGATCTCATTAGTGTATTGCTGGATACAGTTTGCCAATACTTTGTTGAGGCTTTTAGTGTCTATGTTCATCATTTATTTTGCCCTATTAATAGTTTTATTTCTTTGTTGTGTGTTTGTCTGGTTTTGGAATTAGGATGATGCTGGACTCATAGAAAGACTTTGGGAGTCTTCCCTCTTGCATTTTTTGGAATAGTTTGAGAAGAAAAGGGTTAGTTCTTCCTTATAAGTTTTCTAAAATTCTCCTGTGAAACCATCCAGTCCAAGACTTTTGCGTGCCAACAGTTTTTTATTTCTGTTTCAATTTCACTAGCTGTTATCAGTCTCTTCAGGCTTTCTGCTTATTTTTCATCCAGTTTTGGAAGATTATATGTTTCTAGAAATTTGTCCATTTCACCCAGGTTTTCAAATTTCTTGGCAAATACTTGTTCATAGTAATTACTTACTATGCTCTGTATTCCCATGGCATTAGTTGTAATTTCTCCTCTTTAATTTAGGATTTTGTTTATTTGGGTCCTCTCTCTTTTTTTCTGTATGAGTCTGCTTAAAGGCTTGTCAATTTTGTTTATCTTTTCAAACAAACAAACACACAAACAAACAAACACCTCCTGGAATTATTGACCCTTTGAATTGTCCTTTATTTTGTATGTAATTTAATTCTGCTCTGGTCTTCATTATTCCATACCTCCTACTTGCTCTGGGCCTTGTTTGTTGTTTCTCTAGTTCCTGTAGATGTAGGGTTAGGTCATTTATGTGAAATGTTTCTATCTTTTTTAGGTAGGAATGTATCACTATGAGCTTCCCTCTCAGGACTGCCTTCACTGTGTCCCATACGTTTTAAACCGTTGCAGGTTCATTTTCAGTTGTTTCCAGAAATTTTTTGATTTCTTCCTTGATCTTATTATTAACCCATTCATTGTTTGATAGCATACTATTCAGTCTCCATGAGTTTGAGTGTTTTTGAGTTTTGTCCTTGAGGTTGGTTTCTAGTTTCAGACCCTTGTGGTCTGAAAAAATATTGAAATAATTTCAATTTTCTTAAATTTCTTGAGGCTTTCTTTGTGTCCTATCATGTAGTCTATCTTTAAAACTGTTCCATGTGCATTTGAAAAGAATGTGTATTTTACTTCATTGGGATGAAAGTACACACACACACACACACACACACTGTTTTGTTTTATATATATATATATATATATATATATATATATATATATAGTCAGGCAAGTCCATTTGATCTATTCAGTTCCACAATATCCTTATTGGAAGATCAATCCATTGACAACAATGGGGTATTAAAGTACCCTACTACCAGTGTGTTGCTGTCTATACCTTCTACCTTTCTTGAAGTCCTCCAAGAATGTCCTTACATAATTGGGTGCTCCTTTGTTGGATGCACATATGTTTACAGTGTTTATGTCTTCTTGATTGATTATTCCCTTGAATATTATGAAGTGTTCTTCTGTGTCTCTTTTTATGGCCTTTGTTTGGAAGTTTATTTTGTCTGATATGAGTATTTCTACCTTAGCTTTTTTTCCTGTCCATTTGCTTACAAACATTTTTTTCAACCCTTCACTTTCAGTCTATGTAGGTGTTTTGTTCTGAAGTAGGTCTGTTATAGCCAGTAACATGAGGAACAATACAAGGTGTCCACTTTCACTACTTCTATTCAACATAGTATTGGAAGTTCTAGCCAAAGTGATCAGACAAGTAAAAGAAATAAAAGGCATCCAAATTGGTAAGGAGGAAGTAAAACTGTCATTGTTTGCAGATGAAATGATAGTGTACATAGAAAATTCTATAATTCCACTAAAAAACTACTTGACCAAGCAAGTGAATTTGGCAAAATAACAGGATACAAATCAATATTCAGAAATCAAAGGCATTTATGTATACCAACAATGAATATCAGAAATAGAAATTAGGAAAAAAATTCCATTGGATATAGCAACAAGAAAAATAAAGTGCATTGGAATAAACCTAAGCAAGGAGGTAAAAGACCTGTACTCAGAAAACTACAAAACACTGAAGAAAGAAACTATGGAAGACACAAATGAATGGAAGCACATACCTTGTTCATGGATTGGAAGAATTAACATCATCAAAGTGTCCATACTACCCAAAGCAATCTATAGATTCAACACATTCCATATTAAAATACCAATGACTATTTCTTTACAAAAGTGTATTATATTGATTATGCTAATACAGTTGTCCCATTTCTTTCTCCCCATTATCCTCCTCCACCCTGCATCTCATTTCCCTTCAGCACCCCCCCCCCTTTAGTTCAGTTCTATGGGGTTTACATAAAAGTTCTTTGGCTTCTCCATTTCTCATACTATTCTTAACCTCCCCCCTATTTTCTGCCTAGCAATAATGCTTCTTATCCTCCATTTTCCCTCCCCACTAATAACCCTCCATGTGATCACTACTTCTGTGATTCTGTTCCTGTTCTAGCTGTTTAATTTTTGTTTTGCTTAATTACTGTTTTTGTTTTTTTAGGTTCAGTTGTTGATAGTTGTGAGTTTTTCATTTTACTGTTCATAGTTTTGTTCATCATTTTTTCTCAGACAAATCCCTTTAACATTTCATATAATAAAGGCTTGTTGATGAACTCCTTAACTTTATCTTATTTGGGAAGCATTTTATCTGCCCTTCCATTCTAAATGTTCTAAATGATAACTTTGCTGAATAGAATAATCTTGGTTGTAGGTCCTTGCTTTTCATGACTTTAAATACTTCTTTTTCGAGCCCCTTCTTGCTGGTAAGGTTTCTTTTGAGAAATCAGCTGATAGTCTTATCAGAACTCCTTTGTAGGCAACTCTCTCCTTTTCTCTTGCTACTTTTAAGATTCTCTCCTTGTCTTTAATCTTGGGTAATGTAATTATGATGTGCCTTGGTGTGTTCTTCCTTGGATTCAACTTCTTTGGGACTCTCTGAGTATCTTGGACTTCCGTGTGTAATTGCTTTGCCAGATTGGGAGAGTTTTCTTTCATTATTTGTTCAAATAAGTTTTCAATTTCTTGCAGTTCCTCTTCTCCTTCTGGAACCCCTATGATTCAGATAATGGAAAGTTTTAAGTTGTCCAAGATGTTCCGAAGCCTCTCCTCATTTTTTTGAATTTGTGTTTCTTCATTCTGTTTTGGTTGGATGTTTATTTCTTCCTTCTGTTTCAGATTGTTGACTTAGTTCCAGTTTCCATCCCTTCCCTGTTGGTTTGCTGCATATTTTTCTTTATTTCATTTTATATAGGCTTCACTTCTTTATTTTGCATCTGTACTCCAACATTCCTATGAGCATCCTGGTTTCCAGGGTTTTGAACTCTGAATCTGATAAGTTGGCTATCTCTTCATTGCTTAGTTGTATTTTTTTTTTCTGCAGATTTAATCTGTTCTTTCATTTGGATAATATTTCTTTGTCTCAGCGCACCTGTTACATTGTAAGGGGAGGAGACTTAGGTATTTGTCAGGGAAGGGCACTCCACTTCACTGCCTTGTAGGGCTGGCTATATGTGGGAGAGGGGTCAGAGAGGGAACAATGCCCCTTGCTCATCTCTAACCCTGCTTTTATTCACTTCCCCTGCCACCCCCAAATTAATTGTGCCCATTTCATTGCTTATTCCCAAATGGGTGGGCTTGTGTACATTGTAGGACCCCATGGCTTTCTCCAATGGATTCTCCTGTGTGAGAGAGAGTTTTCCCACTACCACAATCACCACAGACTTTAGAGCCAGAGTATTTGAGGCTTTATTTCCCTGTGCTGGAACCCTGGGTTGTGTGGTATGTCTCACTCCCACGTTGTTCCTCCTGACTTATCCACATGCAAATGTGGGATACCCTGGTCTACCAGCTGCTCCCTTGTCATGTGTCCCCTCTGTCCTGGCTTCCCATCTCCATCCCTTTTGCCAATCTGGATGAATGTTTCTTCTTTAACTTTTTGGTTGTCAGACTTCCATGTAGTTTGATTTTCTGGCAGTTCTGGCTGTTGTCTTTTGAAACTGGTTGTTGTCCTTTTTTGGTTGTGCAAGGAAGTGAAGCATATCTACCTACACCTCCATCTTGGCCCAATGACATATTTCACAGATATAGAACAAACATTTCAAAAGTTTATATGGAACCATAAATGACCCTGAATAGCCACAACAATTTTGAGAAAGAAGAACAAAGTAGGAAGTATCACAATATCTGATATCAAACTTATTACAAGGCCCCTATAATCAAAATAGGCCTGGTACTGGCATAAGAAAAAACACATAGGTCAATGGAATAGAATAGAGAGCCTATAAATAAATCCATGTCTCTACAATCAAGTAGTATTCAACAAAGGGAACAGGAACATAAATTGGAGTAAAACTAGCCTCTTCAACAAATTTTGTTGGGAGATCTGGACAGCTACATGCAAAAAATGAAACTTGACCACCAACTTACACCATAAAAAAATAAACTGATGATGTATATAAGTCATAACACCATAAAAGTTTTAGAGAAGAACATAGGCAGGAAAATTTCAGATATTCTGTGCAGCAATATTTTCACTGATATATCCCCTAAAACAAGGAACATAAAGGAAAGAATAAACAAATGGGACTTTATCAGATTAAAAGCTTCTGCGTGGTTAAAGAAAACATCAGAAAAATGAAAAGTGAACCAACCTTATGGGAAAATATATTTGCCAATGATACCTCAGACAAGGGTTTGATCTCCAAAATATGTAAAGAACTCACATGACTCTACTCCAGGAAGACAAAAAAAAAAAAAAAACAATTAAAAAGTGGGAAAAAGACCTGAACAGACACTTCTCCAAGGAGGACATACAGAGGGTCCAGAGACATATGAAAGGATGCTCAGTATCACTAGCCATAATAGAGATGCAAATTAAAACCACAATGAGATACCACTCGACACTGGTGAGAATGACTATCATAAACAACTCAACAAACAACAAGAAATCTTGAGGTTGTGGAGAAAAAGGGAACCCTAGTGCACTGTTGGTGGGAATGCAGACCCTTTCAGCCACTGTGGAAAACAGCATGGAGTTTCCTCAAAAAGCTAAAAATGGATCTGTTTTATAACCCAGCAATTCCACTGCTGGGATTATACCCTAGTAATCCTGAAACACTAATGCAAAAGGACGTGTGCACCCCAATGTTCATAGCAGCACAATTTACAAAAGTCAAGTGCTGGAAATAGCCTAAGTTCCCACCAGTAAAGGAAGAATCAAGAAACTGTGGTACATTTACACAATGGAATATTTCACAGCAGAAAGAAGGAGCTCCTACCCTTGTAATAGCATAGGTGGAACTGGAGAGCATTATGCTAAGTGAAATAAGCCTGGTGGTGAAAGACAAATACCATACAATCTTACCTATAAATGCAACCTAATAAAAAAGAGGGAGCAAAATAGAATCAGAGATATGGAAATAAAGAACAGATTGACAGTAACCAGAGGGGAGGGAGATATTGAGGGAAATAGGAAAACAACATCAAGGAACATGTATAAAGATACCATGGGCATAGACAATGGCAGCAGGGAGGATTCAATGTGGGAGGTGCAAATGGGTAGGGTGGGGAAGAGTATTGGGGAAAAAAGGGGACAACTGTAATTGTACAACAATAAAAAAAAATGCTGACCTTAACCTTTAACACTACAAGTCAATGTTTCATGCTCTTACCATGTCGGTGACAACAAAAAAAAATATCTTCAGAAATTGTCAACTGTCCACTGTGGGGGTTAATATGGGAGAAATAAAACCACATCTTTAGAATCGTACACTGTGTATTATTGTCAAATAATTGCTGTACATTAAAATATTATGCAAGTTTATTCACAAAGGAAGTATGTATTTAGGGAATAATTTTCATTATATGAGATTTTTACCTTGCCAATTTCTGAATCTTTTTTTTTCTTTAAATTGTATAGATATAAGCAAATTCATTTTTTGAAACTGGACAATAGAGCCTGTAACTCTGAAAAAGACTGATTTCTAAAATTATATTTTATGATTATGCTATTATAGTTGTCCTGATATTTCTATCTTTGCACTCCCTACACCAGACAACACCCAGTCCCCCCAGACAATTCCCCTACCAATGTTCATGTCCATTGGTAATGTGTATAAGTTCTTTGGCTACTCCATTTCCTATACAGTACTTTACATCCTCATAGCTATTCTGTAACTACATACTTGTACATCTTAATCCCGTCAATTTTTCACCCATTCCCCTACACTTCACTCTAATCTGGCAACCATCAAAATGCTTTCTCTATTTATGATTCTGTCTCTGTTCTTCTTGTTTGCTTACTTTGTTCTTTAGATTCAATTATTGATAGATTTGTATTTTTTGCCATTTCGCAAATATTTTACCAACTTTACATCTCCAAACTAAACCCCACTTGATCATGGTGGATGATCTTTTTAATGTATTGCTACATCATGTTTTTCTTAAATAAGTCACTTTAACATTTCATATAATAATAGTTTGGTGATGATGGACTCCTTTAATTTTTTTCTTGTCAAGGAAGCTCTTTATTTGTCCTTCAATTCTAAATGATATCCTTGCTGGGTAGAGCAGTCTTGGCAGTAGGTCATTGCTTTTTATGACTTTGAATATTTCTGGCCAATCACTTCTAGCATGTAAAGATTCTTTTGAGAAATCAGCTGACAGTCTTATGGGAACTCCTCTGTAAGTAACTAACTTTTTTTCTTTTGCTGCTTTTAAGATTCTCTCTTTAACTTTTGGCATTTTAATTATGATGTCTTGGAGTAGGCCTCTGCATTTATCTTGTTTGGGACTCTCTATGCTTCCTGGATTTACACGTCTATTTTCTTCACCAAATTAGAGAAGTTTTCTTTCATAATTTGTTCAAATATGTTTCTAATTTACTGCATTTTCTCTTTTCCTTTTGGCACCCCTATGATGCAAATGTTGGACCTCTTTAAAGTCATACCACAGGCTGCTTATACTATCTTCATTTTCTGTATTTTTTTTCCTTCTTGTTCTCATTGGCTATTTTTTGCTTCCTTATGTTCCAAATCATTGATTTGATTCGTGGCTTCATCTGCTCCACTGTTGTTTCCCTGTAAATTGTTCTTTATTTCTATTAGTGTATCCTTCTTTTCTGACTGGGTCTTTTTCATGCTGCTAAAGTCCTCACTAACTTCCTTGAGCATTTTTATGACAAGTGTCATTTGATATATTGCTTATTTCCATTTTGTTTAGTTTATTTTCTGGAGTTTTTATCTGTTCTTCTTTGTCTCTTTGTTTTGGCAGCTTACCTGTGTTTGTTTCTGTGTATTAGGCAGAGATCCTTTGACTCCATGTCTTGGTAGTGTGACCTAATATAGTAGGTGTCCTGTAGAGTCCAGTGGCACAGCCTCCCCTATCATCCAGCTTGGGTACCCATGATGGTCAACAGCCTCCTCTTGTAGTTGAGCCTTGGTTGCTGTTGGCAGATCAATGGGAAGGATTTACCCTGGCCAGTCAGCTGCAAGGATTGACTATTACCACTTACCACCAAATATCACCTTCTGGGGAGGAATAGCTGTGCAGGAACAGGGTGGTGGTGTTCTGACATGGTCTGTAGCTGTCCACTGCATGTGCTGGCCCTCAGGTTTCCCAGATGGTGCAGGCCAAGGTCAACCTGCATCTGTGTTTTCCCTGGGGCCACCATGCCTGAGCAATAAAGCCATATAAAATAGCTGTTACTCAGCAAAACCAAGCTGAGATTCTAATGTAGCTGCTGCTGGTGCTGGGACTGGGAATTACTGAGGCTAACTGTTGCTTGTTTGGTAGGATTTAGGAAGTTCTGAAGTGTGAGCCAAGACCAGCCATTCACATGGAAAAGCAGTTTGATTGGGTCTGTAAGTTGGGTAGGTCAGAGTCTCTGGGGATTTCCAAGGCAGGTCAAATAGTGTTAGCCAGTTTGATGGAATCTCAGATATGGCATCAGCTTGCTAGCTCTGTTTTTTTTTTTTTTTTAAGAATTTAGAAAAGGGATAATGGCCACTGCTTACCTTGAACCAGACACTTCATTTTCTCCCTGTATACCACTGGTGTCTTCAAGCTGCTACCCCAGTGCTAGATCTCAGAGAGAGTGAGTTTGAGTAGATGAGTCTCTGGGTGGGTTCTTTAAGAGGAATTGCTTGGGCTTTAGCGGTTTCTTCCACAAACTCTATCCCTGCTAGCTTTTTCAGCCAGAAGTTGTGGGGACTTATATTTTTTGCACTGGAACCCTGGGCTGGGGTCCTGGTGTGAGGCTGGGACTCCTCACTCTTGAGATATTCCTCCCCAATTTATACCCACCACACATGGGTGTGGGAGCAGCCCATTTCACATCTGTACCCCTCCTACCAGTCTGGTTGGATATGATTTCTTCAATTCCATGAAGTTCAGACTTTCATTCAACTAAATTTCTGATGGTTCTGAGTGATGGTTGTTCTATATTTTAGTTGTAATTTTGATGTCATTGTATGAAGAGGTGAGACATGTCTGCCTATGCTGCCATCTTGACTGAAAGTCTAATTGTTTTTTGTTGAGGACATGTTTTTTATTATTTTTTAAACTTTTAAATATATTTTATTGATTATGCTATTACAGTTGTCCCATTTCCCCCCTTCACTCTCCTCCACCCTGTACACCCTCTCCCACCCACATTCCCCCCTTTAGTTCATGTGTCATAAGTTCTTTAGCTTCTACATTTTCCATACTATTCTTGCCCTCCCCCTTTCTATTTTCTGCCTACCATCTATGCTACTTATTCTCTGTACCTTTCCCCCCTCTCTCCTCCTCCCACTCCCCTGCTGCTGTCCCTCCATGTGATCTCCATTTCTGTGGTTCTGTTCCTGTTCTAGTTGTTTGCTTAGTTTCTTTTGGTTTTGTTTTAGGTGTGGTTGTTAATAGTTGTGAGTTTGCTGTCATTTTACATGTTTTTTATTTTCTTTTTCTTAGAAAAGTCCCTTTAACATTTCATAAAATAAGAGCTTGGTGATGATGAACTCCTTTAACTTGACCTTGTCTGAGAAGCACTTTATCTGCCCTTCCATTCTAAATGAAAGTTTTGCTGGATAGAGCAATCTTGGATGTAGGTCCTTGTCTTTCATGACCTGGAATACTTCTTTCCAGTCCCTTCTTGCCTGTAAAGTGTCTTTTGAGAAATCAGCTGACAGTCTGATGGGAACTCCTTTGTAGGTTACTGTCCCCTTATCTCTTGCTGCTTCTAGGATTCTCTCCTTCATTTTTACCTTGACTAATGTAATTAAGATGTGCCTTGGTGTGTTCCTTCTTGGGTCCAACTTCTTTGGGACTCTCTGAGCTTCCTGGACTTCTGGAAGTCTATTTCCTTTGCCAGAATGGGGAAGTTCTCCTTCAGTATATTTTCAAATAAGATTTCAATATCTTGCTCCTCTTCCCCTTCTGGTAAACCTATGATTCAGATGTTGGAGCATTGAAAGATGTCCTGGAGGTTCCTAAGCCTCTCCTCAATTTTTTGAATTTTTGTTTCTTCATTCTTTTCTGGTTGGATGTTCCTTTCTTTCTTCTGGTCCACACCATTGATCTGAGTTCCAGTTTCCTTCCCATCACTATTGGTTCCCTGTGCATTTTCCTTCATTTCTCTTACCGTAGCCTGCATTTGTTCATCTAATTTGTGACCAAAATCAACCAATTCTGTGTGCTTCCTGATCACCAGTGTTTTGAACTGTGCATCTGATAAATTGGCTATTTCTTGGTCACTTAAAAGGATGGGTTCTGGGGCTTTGATTTGTTCTTCTGTTTGAGCCATCTCTCTCTCTCTCTCTCTCTCTCTCTGGTTGTGCCTGTTACAGTAGAGGGTGGAGTCTTAGGTGTTCACCAGGGCAGGGCACCCCAGTCGCTGGGTTGTGGCATTGTATGTGGGGGCGGGGTCGAGAGGGAACAATGGTGGTTGCTCTGTTCTCAGTGGGACCTCAGTTCCTTCTGCTGCTTCCCCCAAGCAAACTGGGCCCCTCTGGTGCCAATTCCCATGTGGGTGGGCTTGTGCACGCTGTGGGACCCTCCAAGGACCTCTCCTGTGAGGCTGGGTGTCTCTCCCTGTGCCTCAACTTCCACAGGCATCCGCGATCAGTGTCCCAAGGCTGTATTTCCCAGCGCTGGGATCCTGAGTTGTACGCACTGCCTTGCTTTACAATCGCCGCCTCACTGGGTCTGCTGGGTGCCACCCCTCTGCCGGGGCCTGCCAGCTGCTGCAAGCACACTCAGGGTCCACCTGCTAGAGTCTTGTGTGCTGCGGATACTTTACACACCCTCAGATGCCTTTTGCGCCTGGTCCCAACTCTGCTCTCTGCACTGAGACCGGCACCCAGTTGCCTGACTCTGCCCCTCCTACTGGTCTGGATGAACAGGTCTATTTCAACTTCTTGGTTGTCCGACTTCCATTTAAATCAATTTTCTGTCAGTTCTGGATGTTATTCTATTTCTAAATTGTTGTTGTTCCTATCTTGGTTGTGTGTGGAGGTACAGTGCTTCCATCTATGTCTCCATCTTGGCCAGAAGTCTGGAGGACATGTTTTTTTTAAAATGAATAAATAAATATGTTCTCAACAAAATATTTGAAAACTAGATTGAGCAATACATTAAAAAGTTCACCCACCATGATCTAGTGAGATTTAGTTTGGAGATGTAAAGTTGGTAAAATATTTACAAATCAATTAATGTGATAAACCACATGAAAAAATAAATGATAAAAATCACGTGAATATGATGAGGACACCAGCCAGCAGTATCCACGGTGTTATGGATGAAATGAGACAAATTCACATGGACTACTGAGTTCTGTGGAGGAAAAGGGATGGCATGGCCACTCTCTTAAGAGGAGAGTGCTCCAACTCTTGCCCTGAAAAGTTTTTTTTGGCTTTAGTTTGCATAGTAATATAGGGCATATATGGAAAGCTTGTCAATCATTGTCAGGCAGTAATGATCAAATAGATAACATTCAAAGAATTCTGAGGGCCTATTTCGAGTCAGAGTCAAATAGCTAAAGAGCCATAAAACTTTGGGGAAACAAACTCATTTCATGCTTGGACCCTTATCATTTAAATTGAAGGTATTAGCAAAACAGCTTTCACAGAATTTTATGCATTCTTTCTTAGGGCTGATTACCCTAGGGAATCTGCCCTTTCCAGCACAGGTCCACACTCACCTCCAGCATTGTTTCAGGCTTACGTCAGGCAGGGGAAGTAAGGTGGCCAAGAGATTAGGAGACTTCTTGCAGATAAAATGAGGACTCAGGCTATGTCAAAGCCATGGGCAAGGTTCCATCAACCCCTTTCTCTGTAGCCCCCCAAGTCCTTCCCTGAGGACCCCCTCATGACCATGCCTGTCTTAGGTTGTCCCTCCCTTGAGGAATCTTACCTATCATTGGCTATCCCGTCATGCACTGGGGGCCAGGCAGGGTGAAATAAAGTGGGCAGAGGTGGTGCTTCTGCCAAGGAAATAAGATTTGTCTCCTTAGTGGCTTAAAGTCTCAAGGTCTCTCACTCAGCCTTAGCCATGGAGGTTTACAGCTTCTGAAACCAGGCAGGGTGGTTCCCAGCATGATTATATCAATAGATGCAGAAAAGCATTTGTTAATAACTGGCACCAATTTATGAACAGAAACTCTCAGCAAAATGGGAATTGAGGTTACATTCATACTCAGTGGGAGAAAATTAAAAGCATTTCCCTTAAGATCAGGAACAAGGCAGGGATGTCTGCTTTCATCCCTCTTGTTTAACATAGTGCTAGAAGTTTTAGCCACAGCAATTAGACAAGAACAAGAAACAAAAGGCTTCCAAATTGGAAAAAAGAAGTAAAACTGTCATTGTGTGTAGATTACATGATACTGTATATAGAATATCCTAAAGACTCCTGAAAAACTACTAGAACTGATAAATGAATTTAACAAAGTATGAAAATACAAAAATAATATTAAGAAATCAGTGGTAATTTTACATACTAACAGTGAACTATCAGAAAGAGTAACTAAAAAAATAATCTCATTTAAAACTGCAACAAAATAAATAAGGTACCTAGGAACAAATTTAACCAAGGAGGTAAAAAATCTATAATCAAAACATTATAGGCTATTGAAGAAAGAAACTGAGGAAAATAAAAATAAGTGGAAGCATATACCATATTCTTGGGTAGAAAGAATTAATATCACTAAAATGTCCATACTACCTAAAGCAATCTGCAGAGTAAATGAGATTTCTATTAGAATACCAATGGCATATCCTGCAGAACTAGCATATCCAAAAAGTTTATATGGAATCACAAAAG
The DNA here is from genome assembly GCA_004024845.1 of Tonatia bakeri. Classification (NCBI taxonomy): domain Eukaryota; kingdom Metazoa; phylum Chordata; class Mammalia; order Chiroptera; family Phyllostomidae; genus Tonatia; species Tonatia bakeri. The sequence continues at coordinate 13,434 of PVIA01013350.1, read as the reverse complement.
ATCCCAAGTAGCCTTGGAAATCTTGAGAAAGAAGAGGAAAGTTGGAAGTATTATGAGATCTGATATAAAACTATACTACAATACAATAGTAATCAAAACAGCATGATACTGACATAAAAACAGGCATATAGATCAATAAAATAGAGTGAGAGCCCAGAAATAAACCCACACCTTTAAGTCAACTAATATTTCACAAAGGAAGGAAGGACATACAATGGCGTAAAAATAGTCTATTCAATAAATGGTGTAAGGAAAACTGAATAGATATATTAAAAAATAAAACCATATTCTTATACTATACACATGAATAAACTCAAAATAAATTAAAGACTTTTATGTAAGTCACAAAACCATAAAAATCCTAGAACAAAACATAGGTAATGAAAACTCAGACATTGCTCAGAGTGATATTTTTTTTCTCATCTATCTCTTCAGGCAAGGAAAACAAAAGAAAAATTAAACAAGTGGGACTACATCAAACAAAAAAGGTTTTGCACAGCAAAGGAAACAATCATTAAAATGAAAAGGGAACCCACAGAATGGACGATATAAGGTTAATTTTCAAAATATATAAAGAAGTTGACTCAAAACTAAGAAAAATTAATCCAATTAAAAATTGGGAAAGTAGGACTTCTGCCCAGATGGAGGCACAGATAAATATGCTTCACTTCCTGACACAAACAAAAGAAGGACGACAACCCATTTAAAAACAAAAAACAATGAGAACTGTCAGAAAATCAAACTGTATGGAAGTCCAACAACCGAGGAGTTAAAGAAGAAATATTCATCAAGATGGGTAGGAAGGGCAGAGATGGGCAGCTGGAGCAGAGAGGACACTGGTCAAGGCAGTGACTGGTGGACCAGGTGAGCAAGGCAGCAGCTGGAAGATGGGGCAGTCCCACATTCATGTGCAGATAAACTGGAAGAATCAAGTTGGGAGTGAGACATACCATGCAACCCAGGGCTCCAGCATGGGGAAATACAGCCTCAAAACCCCTGGCTGTAAAAACCTGTTGGGGTGGCACCTGTGAGAGAAACTCCCAGTCCCACAAGAGTCTGCTGGTGGGGCCAACAAAGAACTAGAATGTACACAAACCCACCCATCCAGGAATCAGCACTAGAAAGGCTCAATTCGCTTGTGGGTAGCTTGGGATATGACTGAAAGGGGTGAGGGTGAGCAAGCAGCTTTGTTCCTTCTCTGACTCCATCACAGATAGTACTATAAAGCAGAAAAGTGGGTTTCCCTGTCCTGGTGAATACCTAGGGTTCTGCCCCTTACAATGTAACAGGCGCACCAAGACAAAAAAAAAAAAAAAATATATATATATATATATATATATATATATATATATATATATATATATCTCCCAAATGAAACTCCAGAAAAAGAACTAAGTGAGGAAGATATAGCCAACCTATTAGATGCAGCATTCAAAACACTGGACACCAAGATTCTCACAGTAATGACTGAGTACAGACACAAAATAAAGGAAGAAGTGGAGGTTAACAAAGTGAAATAAAGAAAAATATGCAGCAGGCATCCAAACTGGAAAAGAGGAAACAAAACTGTCATTGTTTGCAGATGACATAATAGTGTACATAGAAAATCCTGTAGACTCCGCCAAAAAACTGCCTGACCTAATAAGTGAATTTGGCAAAATAGCAGGATACGAAGTCAATATCCAGAAATCAAAGGCATTTTTGTATACCAACAATGAAATATCAGAAATAGAAATCAGAAAAAATGTCCCATTTGATATAGCAAAAAGGAAAATAAAATACCTAGGAATAAACCTAACCAAGGAGGGAAAAGACTGTACTCAGAAAACTACACAACACTGAAGAAAGATATTAAGGAAGACACAAACAAATGGAAACATACACCATGTTCATGGATTGGAAGAATTAACATAATCAAAATGTCCATACTACCCAAAGCGATTTATAGATTCAGTGCAATCCAATGACATATTTCACAGATATAGAACAAACATTTCACAAATTTATATGGAACTGTAAATGACCCCAAATAGCTGAAACAATTTTGAGAAAGAAGAACAAAGCAGGAGGGATCACAATACCTGATATCAAACTGTATTACAAGGCTACTGTAGTCAAAACAGCCTGGTACTGGCATAAATATTGGCACATAGACCAATGGAACAGAACAGAAAGTCTAGAAATAAACTCAAGTCTCCATGGTCAATGAATGTTTGACAAAGGGAGAAGAAGCTTAAATTGGAGCAAAAATAGCCTCTTCAACTAATGGTGTTGGGAGAACTGGACAGCTACATGCAAAAAAGTGAAACTTGATCACCAACTTACATCATACACAAAAATAAATTCAAGGTGGATGAAAGACTTAAATATAAGTCATGCACCATAAAAGTTCTAGAGGAAAATACCAGCAGGAAAATCTCAGACATTTCACGCAGGAACATCTTTACTGATATATCCACTAAAGCAAGGGATGTAAAAAATAAACAAATGGGACCTCATCAAACTAAAACATTTCTGCACGGCTAAAGAAAATGGCATTAAAATGAAAAGTGAACCAACTACAGGGGAAAACATAATTGCATATGATACCTCGCACAAAGGTTTGATCTCCAAAATATATAAAGAGCTCATATGACTCCACTATAAGAAGACAAGCAACCCAATTAAAAAATGGGCAAAAGACTTGAACAGACACTTCTCCAAGGAGGACATACAGAGGGTCCAGAGACATATGAAGAGATGCTCAGTATCACTAGCCATCAGAGAGATGCAAATTAAAAGCACAATGAGATACCACTTCACACTGGTCAGAATGGCCATCATGAACAAATCAACAGCCAAGTCCTGGCGAGGATGTGGAGAAAAGGGGACCCTAGTGCACTGTTGATGAGAATGCAGACTGGGGCAGCCACTGTGGAAAACAGTATGGAATTTCCTCAGAAAACTAAAAATGGATGTGCCTTTTGACCTGGCAATTCTACTGCTGGGATTTTATCCTAAGAACCCTAAAACACCAAGTCAAAAGAACCTATGCACCCCAATGTTCATAGAAGCACAATTTACAATAGCCATGTGTTGGAAGCAGTCTAAATGCCCAGCAACAAATGAATGGATCAAAAAACTATGGTACATTTACACAATGGGATTCTAAGCAGCAGAGAGAAAGAAGGAGCTTCTACCTTTTGGGACAGCATGGATGGAACTGGAGAGCATTACACCAAGTGAAATAAGCCAGGAAGTGAGGGACAAATACCATATGATCTCACCTTTATCTGGAACATAATCAACCAAAGAAAAAAGCAAACAAAATATAACCAGAGACATTGAAATTAAGAACAATATAACAATAGCCAGAGGGGAGAGGTAGGGGACAGAGTGGAGGAGGATTTTCAGGAACTACTATAAAGGATACATGGACAAAACCAAAGGGGAAGTTGGAACAAGAGAGGGAGGGAGGTTTGCCTGGGCTTGGGGGGAATGGTGGGGAGAAGATGCAGACAACTGTAATTGAAAAACAATAGAGTAATTTTTTAAAAAATTGTACGGAATCTATAGATGGCTTTGGGTAGTATGAACATTGTAATGATGTCTTGATAAAAGAAACAAACTTACTGATGGTCTCTATTTTGATTTTTAAAGTCACTGCTAATAACAGAAAAACCACAATTGGTGGTCATTGTTTGCAGATGACATAAACCACCAAACAATGGTGGTTTGGGGTGGTTTCTCCCGCATGGGGAAATAAAGCCTCAAAACCCCTGGCTGAGGCTTTTATAAAAGTCATAAAAGTCATATAAATCACATACCTTGAGAAAAGCTCCTCAATGCTTTAGAGATTTCCAACAACCTGCAATCCCCTGGGAGTGAGGTAGAGTGAATACACACACTCAAGGCTGCCCTTAAAGAACTCTTCTACTCCTTTTACTCTAGTGGCAGAAACAACTAGACAATTTTAAATCTAAGAAGAGGTTTGCAAGAAGGTAAAATTTCAAATCTGTTGTTTAAGAGGTCTCCCCACAGGACTCTGAGGCTGAAGAGAAAAGACTGTGAGGTGGTCATGGCTGTGGCACAGGATTAAACAGCAGTGGAAGAAAAAAATACTACACAGGAAGACAGGTGGTGAAGATGATGTCTTATTGTTATTTTTTATTTAAATTAGAATTTCAATTTTACTAGAATTCTACTTTTAGTTTCTTCTTATAATGTTTACTTCTTTTCCTACACTTTTTTTATTTTTCTTTTTTTTTGTTTGAATACAGTTGTCTCCATTTTACCACCACCACTTTCCCCCGCCCCACCAACCCACACCTCCCACCCTCAACCCTACCCTGTTTTGGCTTTGTCCATGGGTCCTTTATACTTGTTCCTTGATGACCCTTTTCCTTTTCCCCCTCTTATCTCCCTCCACATGCCCCTCTGGTTACTGTCCATTTGTTCTTTATTTCAATGTCTCTGGTTCTATTTTGTTTGCTTGTTTGTTTTGTTGACTAAGTTCCACTTATAGGTGAGATCATATGGTATTTGTCTTTCACTGCCTGGCTTATTACATTTACCATAATGCTCTCCATTTCCATCCATGCTGTCTCAAAGGGTAGGAGCTCCTTCTTTCTTTCTGCTGCATAGTATTCCATCATGTAAATGTAGCACAGATTTTTGATCCATTCATTTACTGATGGACATTTAGACTGCTTCCAACACTTGGCTATTGTAAATTGTGCTGCTATAAACACTGGGGTGCATAGGTTCTTTCAAATTAGTGTTTCAGTATTCTTAGGGTATAATCCCAGTAGTGGGATTGCTGGGTCAAAAGGCAGCTTATTTTTGGTTTTCTGAGGAAATTCCATACTGTTTTCCACAGTGGCTGCACCAGTCTGCATTTCCACCAAAATAAATCTTTAATATATAACTTTACTGAAACAATGTCAAAACCAATTTTAAAACACAAAACTTGTAAATTCCATTACTTTTCCTCTTGATCATCCATGTTTTCTTATCTGTGTAGATGTCTGCATAGAATAACACTGTACAGTGAGCAGCAGAGGACTGAGCTACCTTGTGAACCTCTAGATAATTCAACTTCAGCCAGAAAGCATCATCAAACATGGTTCCTGAAGATTTAAAGAAAATCCCAAATAAAGTTGTCCATTTCTTTAACTTCAATATTAAAAGAAAAGTATATTGATATAAAATACAATAACAAGTAATAGTTAAAAATGAAAAACTGCATTTCCCCAGTGTATACAGTCATCCCTTGGTATCTGGAGGGGCTGGTTCCAGGACCCCAGAGTGAATCCAAATTCACAGATGCTCAAATATAACATAATATAACACAACACAACACAGTATAATATTTACATATAAACTGGTGGGGACTGCCCTGCCTGGTCTCAGGAAGCTGTGACCCCTTGTGACTTAGGCTGAGTGAGAGACCTCCGGACCAGGAGCCACTAAGGAGACAAAACTTATTCCCCTGGCATGAATGCTACCTGCTCTGTGCCTGGCCTTTAAATCTTGATCAGTTAACCAATGACAGGTAAGATTTCTTAAGGAAGAAACGACCTCAGACAGGTTCTGATCACGTAAGGGCCTCTGGGATAAGACTCACAGGGCTGTGGAAATAAAGGGGCTGTGGAAAGGAAGGGGTGATTGATATCAACCCCTGCCCCCTCTAAGCCTGAGTCTTTGTACTTAGATGTGAGAAATCCAAGTCTCCTGGCTGCCTCTGTCTCCTGCCCTTCTCAGGGCTAAGCAAGTAGCCAAAGAGGCAGCTCAGACCAGAGATGGCAGACCCCGGGGTAATCAGGCCTGGGACATAGAATATGTAAGATACTGTGAGATCTGTTTCCTGGAGGATGTTATTAACTTAGAATTTAAAGGCACAGACAGGAAACCAAAACTAGCCCTTTGAGCCATGTAGTCCTTTCATATGACAAAACTCCAATCTCTGCCCAGAATCACAGCAGGAATTCTGTTAGCATCTTTGAAAGTTACCTGTTCCCTTTGATCCTTTCTGCCAGACTGTGAATCCACAAACTGAGTCGGCTTTCTCAATAAAAATCTGCCTGGGAATGGACACGGGGCACTCCCCACTAGAGGGGGTGGCCATATTCTGTATATCCCCACAGAATCATGGTAGAATTCTGTGCATTACGCATGTTTTAATGAACATCCGCAGCAGAGATGAATACCGCGGGACAGCCGGGGAGGTATTCTTTCACAATAAACTATGCAAATCTTCCTGTATCTTTAAAATCATGTCTAGGTTAGTTACAATGCCTAATACAATGTAAATGCTATATAAATAGTTGTTATATTTTATTGTTTAGGGAATGATGAAAAGAAAAAAAGTCTGTATCTGTTTAGTACATATGTAACCATCATAAGCCTAAATATGCATTACATGTCAGTTACAAGGCAAAATTTCTGTTTTTGAATATTTTTGATTCTCAGTTGTTTGAGTATGCAGATGTGAAACCAGCACACACAAAACCTGTTGATTTGAAGGGCCAACTGTAGCTATAAAAAACTAAGATAAAATGGCTGAAGAGCCCTATCTGTCATTCTTTTAGGATCAAACACCTCTTAGAAAATCTGGTGAAAGTTAAGAACTATCATCCTATATAAACTTAAAAAAAATTTTTATTGTTGTTCAAGTACAGTTTTCTGCCTTTTCCCTGAACTCCTTCCAGTACCCCAGGTCTCCCCACCTCCCTCTCCTGTTTCCATCACCCCCTCGTTATTGTCTATGTGTCCTTTACAATTGTTCCTTCAAACCATTCACCCTTTTCCCCTGAAATACCCTCCCCTCTCCCCTCTGGTCACTGTCAGCCTGTTCTCTATTTCAGTATATTTGGTTATATTTTGCTTGTTTATTCATTTTGTTGATTAGTTTTCTGTTAAAGGCAATGAAAGTCAAATATTATCCTATATAAACTTGATTCATACCATACTTCCCCTCCACCAAGAGATCCATGGACCATAAACTAAGAATAGGCTGTGTCTAATAAGTAATAACACATACACAAATCTTTTTATTAAATGGCCAATTTAATGAAAATATTGTTTCTTCTAAGACATAGTTACATGCCTGTCCTATTTGCAGTTCATTTTCTCAGATTTTTTTTTTATCTAGGCTGAGTTACTTAGTAAAAAACCTTGCACTGTGGTAATAGTAGGCCAGAACTGGAAGAGATCATGGATATTATCTTTGTTAAATCTAACATTAGAGAGATGTGATATGGTAATGATTAAGAACACTTGTTTTAGAGTAGAATATGGCTAAGTTCAAATCCAGATGAATCAAAAAAATAAATCTTCCAAGATCACCTATTACAAACTCTATGATCTTCAGCAATGTAACTTCATAAGCTCCAGTTTCCTCATTTGTAAGACCTGGGGATAATATATACCTCAGAAAGTAGTGTCAATAAATAAAAAATGCTTATAAGGCTGATGAATAAAGGGCCTATTCTATAGTCAACATTTATAGGGAGCCAGTTTGTTTTAAGTCTGGCAAATGCAACTCAGCTCTGTATGGAAAACCTATAGGAACAAAGTGGTGGGCAGGAGCCAAATCCTCAAACTGGGTTTTCCCATGGGAATCAGGCCTAGAAAATGAATACAGATTATTACAGCTTGCTCTTGCTAAAACTCCCTCACCCTAGTCTTAAACAGTAGATGTTTATTGTCTATCTTCAAGGTAATTTCCAAAGCCTGTGTGAAGTTTCCCAAGGATAGACAACCTTGACACCCTTTCCCAAGGGTGGCTGAAAGTTCACCACCTTTCCCTTCTGCATTTTTAATTTTCATTTCTTTGATTGTACCTAAAATGTAGACAACAATATTCTATGTAATAGATAGCAAATCCTTCTTTGATCTAAGACCTGAGAAAAACAATAAAAGCTTGTCCAGGCAAGGGTCGGTGCGCTCTCCCCTTGAGAGAAGTGGCCTAGAGAGAAGTGGCCGCAGGACTCTCATCTTAAGAGAATACCATACCTTCCCTTTTTCTCCACAGGACTGCTGTAGTCTGTGCATTTGTTTTCATCTTCAGTCATAACACACAGATTCTGCTGGCAGGAGTCTGCCACAAACATTGAATTATAGCTGTTCTAAGGAAGTTGAAGTTCAGAGATCACAAAGCTTCTAAGTGCCAGACTTGGACTAGAACTCAGGTCGTTACCTTTTATGTCTCATTCATATTCTCTTAAGGAATCTTCTTTAGTGTTATTCAGAATTAAAACTGAACATTAAGAACTTTCATCTTCTCCAAGACCTACCAATGCCAACACACTTCTACCTCAATGATAAATCTGAAATGACTGATTCAAAGGTGAACCTATCTCCTAATAACAAGAGAAGAAATGCTTCCAACTATAGTTAAAGATTTTATGGGTTTTCTCAGAATGGAATTGGTTACAAAACAATGAGATTAATCAGTAATTCTCTAACCAGAAATAAAGACACTAAAAGGCCTAATACTTCTTTTTCTAAAATCAGAGTAGAATAGTATGAGAAGGATACAGAAGAATTATTTTTTAGATGTTAATGCATTTAGGTTAAATGATTTTTCACTTTTCTCCCTCCACTTTCTCCCATCCTTTATTGACTACTGCCACAACACAATACACACTCATGAGACATTAATTCCTACATACTTAAGTTATTGGCCTACTATGTTATTTCTTCAAAATTTTGGTCAACTCTGCAGCAGTATAGTTTAACTATACAAAAGTTTGGTCAACTCTGCAGCAGTATAGGTCAGTCAGATGACTATCAATTTCTGAAATTCACTGTTAAAAATCTCATGAGAAATAATAGGAACAAAGATACTACATTGTAAAACAATTTATCAGAATCCAGACAATAAACACTGCCATAGAACTATATTACTATGTAGAACCATAGAATTTGAGGACCATGATACCCAGTAAAGTGATAAAGATCATAACAGAGACTTTAAATGAACACCATTGTCAGGAGGAGTTCTTGCACTTTTGATGATATCGAGGACCCTACAGGAAGAACTCTACACTTAGAGTAAAGCTCTATGCTGGTAACTACCCCCTCCTTAATTCTGTTTTTCCTTTTATAACTACCTCTTCATATTGCAGTCTGTGCAGTGTGTACAAATGGCTTGCCAGGTCTGCAAGCACTGAGTTACAACTCTTCATTTTCCCCAAATAAATCCTTTTTGGTGGCAAAACACCTACCTGATTCTGTTTTTCAGTGGGCAAAAGAAGCTTATATCTTATGATAAAGGTACATAAAGAAGATTTTTACATAATTGTAATTACTTTTATGGGCTAAAAGTAAAGAGAAAAGTTAAAAGAGACACAATGCAACTGAAAGTAACCTGAAAAATAACTTACTTCCTTTCCCATCAATTTGCACATAAAATAAACTGAAGCCTTCAAAGGACACATGATTTAGCAAAGATAACACTGTTACTGGTCTGAGAGTTCTGAACATTGATTTAACTAAAGTACTACCTTAAACATAAATTATTACAAGGAGATATACTCATCACACAGATTAAATACAGTACCTTGCAGTCACATCACCTCAAATAATCATGTTAAAATTCAGCCAACAGTAACAAGTTCACTTCCAAATCCCCAATTGGAGAAGTGATATTCATTAAACACTTCCTTTTCCTCCTCATGTAGTCCACAACAGCAAGCATTGTTCTTTGTGATTTTTTTACCCAAGGAACATTGGGAGAAGTCTCTCGCTCTGACGAAGACGCCTCCTCTCAGTCCCAGGTGCACTTGGTCAAGCACACTCTTCCCTTTGCGTGTGTGCCTGTCTCCCTCTACACTGCAAAGGGCTCTGGTGTGCAGCACCTAGCTCAAAATTTGTTCTTTGTAAATATGAATTGATAAATGGAATTTAATGGCATGCTTCTTTTAAAAATACTATTGTGCTTAATTGAACTGATAAATTAATTATAATTTATCATTTTATTTCTGAAGGGAACTAACTCATTGATTCCATAAATATTTACCTACCATTACTTATGTACTGGGTACAGTATACAACCATGAATAATATAGACTATTTCTGACCACCAAAAGCTCACTAACTAGCCTGAGAGATTATTAATACAATGAGATAAATGCTATGATAGGTAGAGTTTAGAATACTATAGAGGAGCATAGAAAGGAATGTAATATCAACAAGATAAGTTTCACAGAAAAAGTGAGATCTGAAAGAAGAGTAGTAGTCCAGCCGGAGGAGAGGAAGGAATAGGGTTCCAGGCAACAGTGATACTAACTGAAATGGTTGGAACAAGAAAGAACTTGCAGAATTAATGGAAATAATTTCAGTATGGCTGAACCACAGAGATACAAAGCAGGAAGGACACCAGGGACAAAGAAAAATATATGGATGAAAGTTATTTATAACACAGAATTGGCAGGATTTGGTAATCAGATGAGACATGTGGGAGATATTTCTGGCATGGGCAACTGAATGCCATTCATTGAAGAGGTACATATTTGGAGCAGTAGGCTGGGAGAAGAAAATGAAGATGATGTTTCCCTTCAAATAGTTGAGTATGAGATACACATGGGACATTCAAGTCCCATGTGTATGGGACTTACAAACATCTGAAAGATAAATCATTTAACTTGATAGAAATCTATATTTACTTTCCTTTTTAATAATAGAATTTTACATGTAAAGTTTAAATTTTCAGTTAAGGCAATGAAAATATTGGCAATTTAGACAGACATAAAATACTGGCTGATTTTGCCTTTGAATGTAGCATAAATATACATACAAATGATAAACATGAAAAAAAAGACCCTGGTCATATTCATGATAATAAACTCTCAGGTTATTATAGGAAGAGATTGTATATTAAATTTAATATATAATAAAATAATTTCTAATAGTGCTTTAAATTACATAATTTTTAAAGCTTGAATGCCTACTGGTAATTGTGGATTATTTATACCCATAGTTCTCAAATTAAGAAAAGGAGACATAGTCTAGATAGTTTGCAAATTCTTTATGAGAATTTTTATTTTAGTATTTTCATTACAATGGCCTAAAGAAAATTCATATAAGCACACACTGGATCACTTGCCTGACCAACTTATGATCCAGTGGGACCAAAGAATGTACATCCATATCTATGTTTATAATTATATTATTTCAAATAATAGATATGTAATTGCTGTTAGCCAATGAAAAAAAAAAGAACACACACAAAATATAAAGCAGCTTTGGCCTGGTGGCTCATTTGGTTGGAACATCATTCTGTACACCAAAAGATTGTGTGTTTGATTCCTGGTCAGGGTGCATACCTAGTTTTGCAGCTTTGATCCCCAGTCAGGACACATACAGGAGGCAACCAATATATTTTTCTCTGTCACATTGATGTTTCTTTCCCAAAATATCCACAAGAAATCTACTAGTGGTAACAAAAAATGGAGCAAATTTGCAAGCCATGAAATCAACATACAAAAATCACTTGTATTTCTACACACTGGCAATGAAAATCCATAAAAGAAATTAAAAGGCAATTCCATTTTCAATAGCATCTAAAAGAACTGAGTACTTGGAAACAAACTTAACTGAGTATATGAAAGACTTGTACACTGAAAACTATAAAGAGTGAATGAAAGAAATTTTAAATGTTCAAGTAAAGGAAAGGGCATCCTGTGTTCATGTATTAGGAGACAAATTGTTGAGATGTTAACACTACCTAACTGAGCACATATTCAATGCAATTTCAATAAAAAATTCCATCACCCCTTTTTACATAAATAATAAAGCTAGTCACCAAGTTCACATGGAATTGCAAGGAGCCCAAAATAGCCAAAACAATGTTGAAAAGTAAATTGGAGGACTCATACTGCTGATAAAGGATATACACCCAGAGTGCATATCCCAGAAAGAGTTTAAAACTCTTAAATTAAAAACAAACAAACAAATAACTGCGTTTTTTTTGAAGGGAGCAAGAGATCTGAAGATTCAGCCCCAAAGAAAATATATGGATAGTAATAAGCATATGAAAGAAATGCTCCATGATATTAGGCACTAGGAAACTACAAATTAATACCTCAATGGGATACCAACATTTACTTATTTGAATGGTTAGCATAAAAAACAATTGTAAGCTGTCAGATCTTTTGTGGCATGTGAATAAACAAACTGTGGTGTAGTCATAAATAGAATACTAAAGGAAGAGAGGTGGGTTTGGAGTGGGGGAGGGGGGAGAAAATATGGACAACTGTAATTGAACAATGATAAAATAAATTTTAAAAAAGTAACACACTGTTTATTCAAGCACTATGAATGAATCTTAAATTATTCTGAGTTCTTCTAAATTATCAATTCTAAACAAGTAACTGTGCCCCTGCTTCCCTGGCAAGCTCTGAAGCCCAAGCAGAGGTAACTTTGAGCACTAGAGAGGGGAGGGATTTGGTGGAACTGAGAGAAAATTCTGGGGAGCAGGGGTCCTGACCCAGCCACTCACACACAGGTGGCAGGTTTGGCATCAGCACCTGCAAGAAGACTGTGGTTTACTTTCTTTTTCCTTCAAGTCATACAAAATGTAGTACAAGATGTAAGAGGAGAAAATAGGTCACCACATTGATCCAGATCCTTACCAATTCTGTTTCTCTTCTTTTCTGCAGTTTCCAGCTTCCCTCTTCTAAGAAAAACTGTGAAGATTCCGCCTTCTCATTCTCCTGGACCACCCCTTCACTTCTAGCTTCCTATTGTATATACAACTTCTTAGCCAAGAAGCAAAATGAGAAGTAGATTTCAGAGTTTCAATCCCCTCTTCTCTATTCTCTGGCAACTGAACAAAGCTTGTGTTGTGACAGTCTCTGGGGTTCCATGTTTATCTTTGTGACACCTCACAAACAAAAGACCCTGCTTTTTAAAGCAATAAACAAAGGGCTTACTGCTTCCATAAGGACCCAGTTGGTGGTCCAACAGTTTTGTGACAAAGCCATGGTGGGGCCCTGACAGCAAGGCTCTTCCCACTAGGGCCACAGAGGAGCCTGGGATATGAGAGCTAGGTAGGTGGGTTGGTATCTATGGGGGTGATGTCAATGTCAGAGGCTGGTTGGGGAGCCAGGGATGTGGCTCCCTGTTGAGGAGCCCTGCACTGGCTGCTGAGGTGATTGGCAGGTTGGTGGGAGGGGTAGTAAAAATAGCAGCAGGAGCAGTCCTTGTCTCAGGGAAGGGAGAAGAACAGAAATTCTCTGGAGCTCTGGAGCCAGAGATGGCCTCAGCCTCTCCCTGCAAAGCACTAGTGATGTGCTGGAACAGTGCTTTCTTCTCTGCTTTGATGTCTTCTGCCATGATTCTGAACTGCAGCTCAGGAGGCAGGGGCAGCCTCAGAGGTTCCCTGCACCCGTGGGGCAGCAGAGGGACCTTGTGTTTGTGGGGCCTGGAACTGTCACCAGCTGGTGAGAG
>PVIA01013349.1:0-32617 GCA_004024845.1 Tonatia bakeri | reverse complement strand
AACAATAACTAGTTTTTAAAGCACTCCTTGTACCCCTTTGATTTAGACCAATCTATAGAAATTTAGTAGATATTTAATTATTAATCAGCATGTGAAAGTTTGTGCTCGTATAGCTTCATTGGTTATCTGATTAATGACCCTCTTGGTCAAAATAACCTTTGTTTAATATGGTTACTTTGTGGGACTTTTTGTAAATTTCAGTTTCTTTGTTTAATATGATTGATCTGTAAAACCTTCTGTACTTTTTGAAATTATTTCTATGGTAACTGTTTCTGTGTTAATAATTATGTATTGAATATTGTATAATCTCCCCTATAAAAATAAAGATGGAGTTTACTCGGTGAGTCAGGTCTAGAGAGCCTGGCTGTCCTCTGGCACCCCACCGGGTGTCTCGCTTCATTCGCCTTAGCTGTGCATCCTTCAGGGACCCTGAGACCCCGCCGAGGCTGGACCCTAGCACATCCGGTCTGAGTGCTCAGTGGATATCATCCTGATTCTCCCTCAAGGCCTTCTCTTGGCTCCCGAGGGATTTCCTCCATCTCTAGAACTGGGCTCACAGCAGCAGAGTGACACAGTCTCAAGTAAGTGGAACCAAGCATTAACCAAACTTGGGGCTTGAATGCAGTATTTTCTCTATGTTAATGTGCCACTAATTGCAAAATATACCTTTGATTTATTAATACTTCTCATGGAAAATAAAATAAACTACATGCAATATACTTGACAATCCTAAAATGCATCCTCTTTCAGGAAGGGTTGTGTGTTTGTATGTGTGTGTGTGTGTATGAAAACTAAGACTATACACCTTGGAAATAAGAAAATAAAGCAGGTAACGTATGGATGATTTTGAAAGCTTTGGTGTAGTGGGAGTAGACCTATCCCAGGACTGTGCTTTTTTTTTTTCCTATAGGGGGAAATTGACTTTTCCTCCTTCAATAATTTCACATCATTGAAGCTCTATGTCACAGCATTTATGGGCACTGTGTGGGCTCCAAACTTTTCTGCGATCTTTGCCAATAATTTTCCTATTCTTAGTCTTCTCTAAAAATGTCTAGTGCCACCTCAGTTTAAATTGCTAAGCAAAGATGATGCCCCAATGCAGAATCTCACAGGCGATCCCCTGTGCAGGCGATGAATGGAAGTACTGAAGTGACCTTGTGATGTCAGCATCTGAAGCAGAACCACACACTTACGTGCCTGAAATTGGCATTGTTACCTTTAAGGTAAAAAAATAAAAAGGATCTTACACTATGTAATGTTGTTACTAATATCATCATGTCCATTAATGACACAATAAAAGGTTATTCAGTACTCTTTCTTTTTCTGCTACTGATTTTTTTCTGAGCTGAGAATCTTATTTTAGCCATTCCTTAAGTTTTCTGCTTATCAGGTGAGATGAGGAGTGTATTAATTATATATAATACTCTGTGAGGATTCATTTAAGGGAAAGAAGGTGAAAAATAGATTAAACTATTTTTATTGACAAATTTTAAATTTTATGAAGGCAAGGGACAGGTTTTACATGGTGAACACATTATTAATTAATTCAGTGTGTATGCCAGTGTTGCGGTTAAGAAGACCAATCGGAGTAGGTCCCTAATGTGTTGTGAGAAATGTGAAAAATACATAGATTTCAGGGTTCTACTCAGACCAAGAACACCAGAACCTCCAGGGTTTGAACCTGAGCATATCATCAGCAAACCTACAAATCTATTTTCAATAATTTTATTATACAGCCTTGGTTAGAAATCTCTGGTGCCTATCATACAGGATCCATAGAATAAGTCAAGTTAGCATTCTGATACCTATTTTCTCTTTATTTAAAAGTCAAATATATTTCCTCCTTTAATTTTTTTTTCTCCCAGCTTCTGATTTTTCTACAGAAAAAGTGCTTTCCATTTTCAACTCTATTCACACTGTTTGGCACCTCCTCTCAGACACACTTGCCACTGCCCTGAGTCCTCACCAGGGAGACACTGCTTCCAGTGGGGGAAACTGCACTATATGAAAGTCATTTATGTAGCCCTCAGTGAGTTCTACATTGCTTCTTACACTGAAACAAAAAGCATTTTTATGGAATCTTCCTGCTGCTTGCTCCTGAAATCCTTTTCCTCCTTAATTTAATGAGCCCTTGCCCTACGGCACACTGAGCTTGGTACAGGGGAAATATAAAGATAAATACCACGTGCACTTGTGTTCCACTGGGGGAGGCCAGTGTGATTTAAGTAAGTCTAACATGAGGCAAAAATCAGATTCATATCACAAGTGGAAAGTTTTCACATCCCCAAGACTTCTTGGGTGCTTTCCTTTTATTTCCACCTAAAACAGTTCAGGACCCCTTGTGAAGGATACTGGGCCAGTGGTATCCATCGCAGCTGCGGATGCTCGTTGAAACACAAGAAAAAACATACACACGGACAACTGAGTCCTGTGGGGAAATAGGTACGAAAATGGCCACCCTCCCTAGGGGAGAGCACCAGATGTGGGGGGGGCTCCACCTGCAGGGCCCCCTAGCCGCCACAGATGAGAGTAAGTCTACCAAGACATGATCTGCTTGGGGAGGAAAGGTGGCCAATCTCTCAAAGGAGAAGGGCCAGGAGCCTCTTCCTCAATGGCCTTTTATTGGGTTCGTTTACACAGGAATTCAGGTAAAGCTCATTAGTCATTGCCAGGAAGTAAGGATCAAACAATAGATAACAAAGAACTCTGAGGGTCTATTTTGAGACAGGGTCAGATAGCTAAAGAGCTGTAAACCTTTGAGGAACAAACTTACTTCCTCCTTGGACCCTTCTCATTCAATTGAGAGCATTCTAAACAAAGCAGATTTCACAGGATTTTACATATTCTTTCTTAGGTCTGATTGCCTGGAGAACCCGCCCTTTTCAGCACAGGGCTGCACCACCCTCTGTCATTGTTTCAGGCTTAGGTGGAGCAAGGGAAGTAAGGCAGCCAAGAGATTAGATTTTCTCGCAGACGATGAGAACTCAGGCTTTGTCAAAGCTGAAGGGTGAGGGTTTATCACCCCCTTTTGCTCTAGACCCCAAAGTCCTTCCTTGGGGGCCTCCCACGTGATTGTGCCTGTCTTAGGTCATTCCCCCCTTGGGGAATCTTATCTGTCATTGGCTAACCGACCAAGCATTGGGGGCCAGGCAGGGTGAAGTAAAAGGAGCAGAAGCAGCGCTCCTGCCAGGGAGATAAGCTTTTGTCTCTTGGCTGGCTTACGGTCTCAAGATCGTTCCCTCAGCCTTAGCCTGGGCGGGGGTTACAGCTTCTGATACCAGGCAGGGCAGTTCCCAACAGACCCCATCCTACATACTGGGAGTTCAGGTAATCTCTAGAGTTTCCATGGATTCTGGCCTGCTGGCCTGCGCCATCTCCCAGAGGATGGCCGCCGTATCTCCAGCTCCAGCTGTATTCTGACAGCCACTTCTCATCAAGCTCCGCCTGCTCCTTCCTTGACCTCAGGGCTTCACCCTAAGTGTTGACCTTTCTCCATTGTTTGTAGAGAAACATTCCAAAGAATCATTGAGTAACTGAAAATCTAGAAACAATGCAAGTTCATTAGAATACAGAACAAGAAACCAACTAAACTTTAACATCCGATGTTATTCCAAAGTCCCTCCCTTGGGTCAGACTTCCCTGGTGTACGGAGATCTGTCATGATCTATTCCTTTGGGTCCCAGACTTTCCACATAGTGCTAGATTCACCCTTAGTCTAACCCAAATCCACCTTTCATCACTATTTCCCTGATGTGAGATAAATTTTCCAGTCGCCTGGTGGAATCAAAAGTTGATGGTACTCAGTAAAGTGGAACAAATGTGCCCCCGTTAATTCTAACCTCTCTCCTCCAAACCGCTGGGAGAGCCAGGCAGGGTACAACCAATGAGCCCATGCAAACGTTTTACAAACCATGCTGCCCTCCTTCAGTATCAACTGGAACAGTAGCGTCTTCTCTCTCTGTCCATTCCATTGTGGAGATAAAAATAAATGCCATAGGGACATGTAGCTTTTAGAATGAGACCTAAAACCTGGGAGGGAAGGGGGTATGGGAGGGACAATCGCTTTTTGAGGTTAGGGACCATCTTTCTTCACTATGTGTCTAAATGCTTAGGTAGTTCCTGGCACAAAATTGTCACCTGTTATATGCTCGTATACTGAATAGATCATTGAACACTTAAAAAATGTTCCTGGCTCTTCTGGCCATTAAATATGAATGCCAAATGGTTTTAGAAGTCTAGGAGACATGCAACACCTGTGTGGGCTGAGAAAGGCTATGTGGTGGGGTGTGGTCTTATACTAAACCAGGCAATTAATTTTTCAAGATAATTAGTTATTTAATTGACCATTCAGGTAATGTTAATCCATTTCAATTCCTAATTAATCTCCATTTTATTTAAAGCATGTTATATTTACCCTCCAGTTTCTAATTTACCAGTAAGCGGCCTTGACTCCCGGAGTGCACGCACCGCTAAGCCACACATGCACGCTCACACAAGGCAGGAGGGAAATGAGAGAAGTCAAGTCAGCCGCAGTGGCTTTTTAAAAAACATTTAAAAAAATTAGATGGATCTCATTTCACAGAATTCTATTAAAAATGCGTTATTCAAATTTTTAACTTGTTTTTTTAGACCAAGAGTCCCCAAACTTTCCCCATCAAGGGCCAGACAGCCCATTTTTTTGCTCCATGGGCCGTGCAGCTCCTGTCTGAATCACCCAACAGACAAACCGATGGATGGTGCCACGTCCCACTGAGGCAGTGGGGGGCCTTCGCCAGCCCCCCTTTAGACCCCAACATGTGGTTGAGATCCCTCCATTGCCAAGTCACAGGGACTCTTGCCCTGGAGTGTGTCTTCACCCTCTGTGGACGAGTTCCCATCTCTTCTGTTTTCACATCTGTGTGGTCTTTCAATCTTGACAAAAGTTCTTCTGGTTAAGAAAATGCTCTTCTAACTAAGATATCTCCTTGCCTCTCTCCTTCGTACCTGCAACCTTCCTCTTCT
Organism: Tonatia bakeri; assembly: GCA_004024845.1. Taxonomy (NCBI): domain Eukaryota; kingdom Metazoa; phylum Chordata; class Mammalia; order Chiroptera; family Phyllostomidae; genus Tonatia; species Tonatia bakeri. The sequence continues at coordinate 27,616 of PVIA01013349.1, read as the reverse complement.
ACCATCTGTTGTTCCCTAATTGTTTCAGGTGCCAGTTACCTAGAACCTCTGGAAGCCTGCAGCCCTGCTTTTGTTTTCCTCTTGTACCCAGAACCGTGAAAATTCCCATAGCTCTTTTTTTCCTACTAGATTTTTCAATTAAAAAATTGAATTGAAATATAACATCCTTTGACACAGAAATATGCACAAATCATAAGTTTACAACCTGAAGAATTTTCCCAGAATGTTTTTGTTTTTCCATTTCCATTACCCTAATTCTTTAGAAAGGGTCACTGTGGTTAAGAGCACAAGCGTGACAGCCAGATTACTGAGTTCAAAACACAGACCTACCACTCGCTAGGTCAGGACCGTGGGCACATTATTTAATCTCTCTCTGCTTTGGCTCTCTCACTTGTAATACACAAATAGCAATACTACCTACATCACAGGGTTCTTTTTCTCAGCTCTATTGGGACAGAATTCATATATGTTGTGTAAATGTGAAGTGTACCACATGTTGACTTGATACACTTACATACTGCCAAATGGTTGCCGGTGTAGCGTTAACACGCCTATCTCATATAATTACCACTTTTTGTGTGTATAGTGAAAATATTTAAGATCTACTTCCTTAAAATCTTCCAAGTATAGAATGCAGCATTGCTAATTATTATCACCATGCCTGCATCAGATCCTGGAACTTGTTTATCTTACAGCTGGAAGTTGGTGGACTTTGACCAACATCTTCGTATCCCCTCTCCCCTCAGCCACGGGCAACCCCCACTCTGTGTTTCCGTGAGTTCAACTTTTGTAGATTCCACCTGTAGGTGAGATCATACAACTCTCTGTCTTTTTCTGTCTGGCTTGTTTCACTTCGCATAATGCCCTTCAGGTTTATCCATGTTGTCACAGATGGCAGAATTTCTTTCTTTCACATGGCTGAAAAATACTCTGTGTATGTAACCAGTATCTCCTTTATCCATTAGTTCACAGGTGTGTACTTGGGTTGTTTCCATATCTTGGCTATTGTGGATGATGCTGCTATAAACATAGAAGTTCAGACATTTCTTCAGTATCCTGATTTCATTCTCTTTGGGCACATACTCAATGTGGGATTGCTAGAATACAGAGTAGCTCTGGTTCTTCATTTTTTGAGGAACATCCATACTATTTTCCATAGTGGCTGCACCAATATATATTCCCACCAATACTACACAAGGGTTCTCTTTTCTTCATTTCCTCACCAACAGTCCTGTCTCATCTATTCAATGAAAAACCATTTAATAGATGGGAGGTGATCTCATTATGGTTTTGATTTTCATTTCCAAGATGATTAGTAAAGTCGAGTGACTTTTCAGGTACTTGTTGGCCATTCGTAGGTCTTCTTTAGGGAAACATTTTATCATTTTCTCTGCCCATATTTTAATCAGATTGTTTTCTTCCCACTATTGAGTTATGTGAGTTCCGTGTAAGTTTTGGCATACAAAACTGCTTCTCTCATGTTCTTTTAGAATCTAAATTTGTTTTGTTGACTTTCTTTTGGAAAGCATGGCACGAAATTGTTGAAAAGTTAATTTCCAAGTTCAATTATTTTCCTTACTCCAACTTATTTAATATTGTTTGCAAACCTGGGTGATTTTATATTTCATTGTCATGCATATTAGTTTTGTATGACTGCTGTAACAAATTACCTTACTTGGTAGCTTGAAATGATAGAACTGTATCACCTTACATTGGACTTCTGGAGGTTAGAAGTCCCAAATGCATCTTACTGGGCTAAAATCTAGATGAGGACTGGGATGCATTGCTCTGTGGAGGCTCTAGGAGGTAATCTTTTTTCTTATCTCTTCCAGCTTCTAGAGATTGCCCACATGACTTGGCTCTGGCCCCCTTCTGTCTCCAAAGCCAGCCATGGCTATTCATGTCATTCTCAGACCACATAATTCTGACACTGACCCTAGAGGTAAGGAACCTCGTAATGAATTGGGCCCATCTGGATAACTCAGGGGCATTTTCCTGTTTTAAAGTCAGCTGAATAAGAACCGTAGTGTTATCTGCACATTGAATTCCCTTTACCATGTAATCTGACAGAGTCCCAGGTTTCTGGGGATTGGAACGTAGGCATCTCTGGGGCATATTTTGCCTCCCACATCATTTTGTTGCATCAGGAACTATAGGTTAGAATGGATTAGGAAGAATTGGAGAGAGAATCATTTTTTTAAGGTCACATATTCTAAATCAGTGGTTGGTACATTATTTTTTAAAATTTTGCCCTTACATGAGAAATTTTTTCCTGATTATGGAATAAAAACAATTGAAACACAAAAGCTGATTATTTCCAAAGATAATAAACATACATTGAGATACAGGATTTTAAAAATTTGTTTGGATATTTTGACACCCCAAATTTACATAATCCCATATTCTGGAATTATTCATTTTAGTAATTATTCCTGAATTATTGCTTTCTTTTTGATAATTTGTATTATAAAAATATATCTTTGCTTTTCCTATTTATACTATAAAAGTTAATATATTTGTCCTTGAAATGAAAAGGTCATTCAAAATGAATAATGACTTTCTCCGAAGTACATTTTCTTGGCAAAGAATTCTTGGGGACCTACATCTCTAAGTCCTGAGACTTCTTCACCTGTCTTCTCCGATCCCGAGGTTCCGCATTCACGGGGCAGCACCTCCACATGCTATGACGTAGTCGCAAACAAGGAGATGTTAAACCCTGTAAGTTTTTCTATAGCAAGAAAGAAATAGAGGGAAAATTCCATTCCATTCACTCAATTCCTGGATGGAAAGGCTGTGCTTAGACACTACTTACAGTCTTCAGAGGTCTGAGGAGTTCTGCTTGCACCGAGGTTGGGGGTAAAGGAAGAACAAAGGGAGACGTGTACGGAACGGGTAGCTATGGGAGCTGTTTCCACTTTCCTGAGATCACTTTATCTTTGCTTCATTTTCCGAACTTGGGAAGTGGAGAGATGGATGGCTTATACTTCAAGCTATCTTTCAGTTCCAAAATTTTATGATTTAAAGATCTCTTTTTCTGAGGGCTAAATGCTACTTAGTTTCAAAAAATTGCTGGTTGTGGTCATAGTATCTATATAATTCTTTTTGCTTTTGACTGCATCGTATGTACTAATTGTGGTAATGACTGTCACCTCAAAACCCGGTCATCCGGGAGCTGTTCTTTGCTGGGTAGGAAAATCTGAAAGCACACAGGACACCCCTTAACATCCATTTTGAGTAGTGTTCTTGCAGTTTCATGGACAGAAATAAAGGGACTTTTCTTTGCATTGGTGCTCTCCAGATGAGTGGGCTGCTGGGGGAATTTCTGCTACTTCAGCTTTCTTGGAGCCTGGGAAAAAATGGATCTCTCTTTCCACGGAGCCCTGTCTCTACTTCTCATAGTCACATTGACTTTCCCTGAGACTTGAAATTCCTATCTTTCTAGGTTCCAGAAATTCATTTTGCTTTTCTTTGCCACGTCAAACAGCCATACTACTTCCTTTGTACTTGGAAGATCCTCTCTTCACAGATCTGGCCAATAAGTGGAGTGCAAACACCCTTCACAGCCATCACGCGTTTATTCCCGTCCTGACTCATTTTCCCGTTGAACTCAGGAGTCAGCTCCCTGCCCTCTCTGAGCCATCCGCTCTCCCACTATGCTCCAGCTGAGTGGGTTTCTATTCAGCACCTCAAGCATGCTGAGCTCACCTCCACCCTGAGGCCACACCAGTGCTGTTCCACCCTCCAGGGGCACCCTTCCCCTCCACGGTTTGCAAGGCTGACTCCTCTTCATGAACGTTGCCTTCTCAGGAAGGGCGTCTCTGAGAGCGACATGCAGGCCATTCTGTCTCTGGCCTTACAAGTTGGGCATCTCCGTTATTTTTCGCTTTGGGGTAGAATCCTGTCAGTTCATGAGTAGAAGATCTACCAAGTGGGCATCTGCCACCTGAGCGACCACTGAGGAAGCAGGGTTGGCCTGTCTGACTCACTGACTCTCAGACTTGGAAGTCATGTCTGGACAATTCCAGGGCATACTCATCTGTTCCACTTCAAACCCGTTCAAGGATCTTCATGCCTGCAAATGATTTATTGTCTTCTCCCTCTTTCTGTCTTCATAGAATTTGCCCTCCCATTCCTCCTTTCCCCAAATTAGCTTTGTTAACTTCAGGAGAACAGGAGACTTGAATCTCACCAACCTTTTATAACCAGGGCTCCAAAAGTCCTACGCCTGGGACAGGTTGAGCAGTCCTGGCGTTTTTGTGCCTTCCTGGTTCCCCCCACCCCCCGCCCCTGTAGGCTGCACGGCATGCTCTTCTGCCCTTCTGTTAGATGAGCTTGTCTCTGCGGGCCAGCACAGACACTTCAGGGACGGGTATCAGCTCATCAGACTCAGGCCATTCTTATGCAATGTTTTCCTTCTTGCTTTAAGAAGAAGTTCAGTCTTTTGGGGAAAAAATTGAGTATCTGAGATGGTGTTTGAGTTCGTTTTCTAGGCATCCCTCTTTGACAAGAGGTCCCTGGAGGCCGCAGAGGACTCAACATCCTCCATCAGCTCTGTCGGGGCTGTGTTCGTGTTCTTCCCGCTTGACCCTCCAGCCAACCGCTTGATGTCTGCACAGGGGCTTTAATGAGGAGGCGGGAGCGTCCTCATTTTCATCACCCTCTCAGCTCTCTGATATTTCCCAAGCTGGCACTGATCTCTCAGGACCCACATCAGAGCCTTTGCATGTCTTCAGAGAATGTCACGACCTTTATTCCAAACACTCATTGCGTCCATTCCTAGGAGCGGTAGGTATTAGTCTATGTGTAGGTAGGTATGCTCCCCACAAGAACTCATGACAATCCAGGGGTGTCTCTGGACATTTTATCAAGCTCTGGATATTTCATGGTGTGATTGAACACACTGGAAGTTGGTGGGGCACAAAAACATGAACCAGTTTTAGTTCTTCTTGTCACTCTTGTAAGAGGCTTATAATAGATTAGAATTCTTCTGTCCCCTTTCATAGACAAAAGTCCAGTTTGGTCTAGGACAGTTTAGAATTTCAGTCTCATTCCTGATCTAAACCTCTCTCCTCTCCTCGCCTCACAGATCTGCCCTAAATTGTGTCTGTGGATGGGGATGGGGAAGAACCCCGATCCTGGGACACTATCCCCTTCTTCTTGCATTAGGTTGTCTGATTTACAAAATAATACAAATTGCAAGATACTCACTTAAATTTGACTTTCAGATAAACAATTATTTTTACTATATCTCAAATATTGTGTGGTGCATACTTACAGGGTTTTTTTTTTTTGCTGTTGCTGCTATTCTGAAATTCGAATTTAACTGGGCATCGTGTATTTTATCTGCCGACTCTGTGCTTACAACCCTTGGAGTTTTGGGGTGTTGGAATCTGGGAAAGGAAAGAGAAAAATGTCTTTTGTGTAACTGATTATAAGCAGTTCGCTCTTAATTGATTCTCAGGATTCTGCTTTGCTGCTGAGTGGCAGGGACTCAAATGAGGGAGGGGAGAAAATGCATTCCTACTCATAGGAGGTTCTGCAGGTAACCCAGTGCCAAGTTCTCCAACCCAGGGAATGTGGTCCTGTGTGACCTTTCCTGAGCCCTCGCAGCTCCTGCCTCTGGCAGCAGACCCCACAGCACTGAGGAAACATCAGCAAGTTCGCAGAATAAACAGAAATCCAAAATTATTTGAAAGCCTTTTGGTTGACGCCTAATCTCTGGGAGGGGTTTTCCTGAAGCCCCCTCATGTGGTTTTGGTTCACATATGAGTTTGAGTGGCAGTAAAAAATGGATATCCCATTCAAAATGAAGGGAGAGGTTCAAATACTTTTTAAAGAGACTACTTACTTAATATTTAAGGCTGACTAATGTTCCTTTGTATGTATGTACTGCATCTTGTTTATCCATTCATCTGTCAATGAACATGAATCCCTTCTATGTTTTAGCTATTGGGAACAATGCTATTTTGAACATGGGTGTACAAATGTCTCTTTGACACCCTGCTTTCAATTCTCTTGGGTACACACATAGAAGTGGACTTGGTAGAGCATATGGTAATTGTCTTTTCATTTTCTTAGAACCTGCCTTACTGTTTTCCACAGTGGCTGCACCGTGGTACATGTCTGCCAACAGGAAACTAGGGCTGCAATCTCTCTGTGTCTTCACCCATACTTTTTGTTTTTGTTTGCCTTTTTTTTTTTAAATAGTGGCCTTTCTAATGAATGTGAAGTGGTATCTCATTGTGGTTTTGATTTCCATTTCCATGATTAGTGACGTTGAACACCTTTCCAAGTGTTTATTGGCCACTTGTGTGTCTTCTTTGAAGAAATGTCTATGCAAACCTTTTGCTGTTTAAAATTCAGGTTGTTTTTGTTGCTGAACTTCAGTAGTTTGCCATATATTCTGGATCTTAATGCCTTAACAGATACATGATTTATAAATACCGTCTGCCATTCTGTGGGCTGTCTTTGTAGAGACAGATAGTAGAATGGTGGCTGCCAGGGACTGAGGCAGTGGAAAAGGGAAGTTATCCTATAACAGGTGTAGAGTTTGAGCTGTACAAAATACAGAGTGTTCTGGAGATGGATGGCAGTGGTGGTGGCACAGCATTGTGAATGCACTTAGTGCCACTGAGGTGTACACTTAAAAGTGGTTGAGATGGTCAATGTTTTACATTTTACCACACACACGAAAAGAACAAAAATAAATTAAAACCTCACTGGAGAAAGCCATGGGTGAGCAAGTGAAAAGCTAACTTCTTATAAAGTGATCCAAGTAAAAAAATACATTTCATTTATTAATTTAAAAGAACTATTTTCAAAAGTGTGGGCAAGATGCAGGAGAATTTAAAAGCTTTGAACTCTCACAGTCGCTACCCCTAAGACTGAAATGCCAGGGAGACAGAGGTTACCGCCCTGGAGGCGGAGCTGTGTGGCCAAGGTCACCCACAGGAGCTGTGTCCTTCATCTGGTAGGAGCAGAACACCCTTGGTGATGCCAGCGCTCTCCCTCTCTCCCATCTCCTGCCCGTTCTCCACGAGAGAGTCAGGGGAACCCAGGGAGGTGGCCCAGAGAGGCCAGCCTCTCAAGCGGAGAAGGTGTGGAAGGGTCGGCAGGTGGACCTTCCCCGGGAGAAGCGCACTGACATTCTCTCCTTAGACCACTGATTCTTGATTCTCATGCATTCTCTTTGAATTCTGCAATTTGCATTCATGGGAGCCTGGAAGGCTGGGGGTAGGGTGTGTGCACCTGGGGCAGCGTAAAGCACCCTTCGTAGGTCAGGGGCAGGTGTGTCTGTGGGTGCTCTCAGCACCAAGTGAGGTTGCTGCTAATGGCCCTCGCCTGGAAGAGTGCGGGGCAGCATCCTGACTCAGGTTTAAATGAGGGAAAATTACTATCAATACACCACCTTGGGGAAGGTATAGGTTTTGTATGGCCTAAACTTAGCCAAATTTGTAGAAACTTTTTAAGAAAAGGATACGAAAGTATAAATACAAGTTTAGATATGAAAGTGACTATTCATATAGAATTAGAAAACCACAGCATATTTTTAAAAGTTGACTACCGCTGAGGATATTGCAACATCGCTACAACACTATGATGCTTTTTCCTTCCACTTGTGGGCTGACTATTCTTTGAGTACCTTTTTATACAAGAAAGATTTTATAGGACAGATATTTTCTATAATGTAAAGAAAGATAATTCAGGCCTTCTTTGGGGATGGCTGATTAAAATTTGTTTTTATTGGCATTTTTACCACTTACTCTTCATACCATCATGCCGATTTTTAGGCTTCTAAGATTCAAGAACATTGCTCTAGTGCATTTATAATTCTGCGCTCTCCTTTATCAAGGGCATTCTCATCAGGAGTCAATTCTTTCGACTAGGTGCCAATGTGTATCAAAGGCTCCGCCCACAATCTCAGCTTATGTAACGTTTGGAAAACTTTCCCACAGCTCTCAGCTTCTGACTCCATTTCCCATCTCACCGCTTCCCCGCCCACACGCTGTGGTTCCACGTGCGGCAGAATTCGCTCGTACTGTGGTCTGACGTCTGGACCTGTCTGTCTGTGTCGCGAAGCCGGGCGTGTCTACCTAGTATAACGTGTTCCTGGGAGCCTCTCCCAGCTGGCAGTGACCTTACCATATACATAAATGACTGAGAACCGCAGAAACAGATCTAATTAAACTCAATGTAAACGTATCCTTGATTCAACTTCTGCTTTACTGGATCCGAAACATGCCTGCAACCACTCTGGGTCCAGGCAGAGACGGGGATGAAATGAGTTGGTAGTCTGTGGAATATATCTCATGTTTACTAAATTTCCAAAAATTCATAACCATACAAATGCTTTTTTACACACTCTGCGCACATTGAGGGTCGTGGAGCTGAAACTTCATTTGTTTTGTGGTAAACCCATCTACGCTTCTGACCCCTCCCTCCCGGGGCCATCCTGCTGCTGTGCAGCTGGGTGGGGAGGGCCTCTCCTCTGATGCTCAGGTACCCTTACAACGGAATCCAGCGTCCTGTGCTGCCTCCTTCAGCCCTTACAAAATACGCTCTCTCAGGGTTTTAGCCCCTGTGAAAAAGGGGACCTTCTGCTCCCACTCTCCTAGTCCCAGATGCTGTAGCGGATATTTAAAAAGGCAAAGTTGTTTCATTTTCCTCCAGGAAGTGTCTTATCTCACAGGTCAACCAACAGGCACAACTTGACGCTTGGGGTGAGGTCACCCACATACTGCAAATATTTGAGTCCCAGCCTTCCGTTGGCCAGGAAGCCTCAGGATGACGGGGACGGGAGGCCTGCGACAGTCTCTTTCCTCGCTGGACAATCAGCGGTAATGCCCTTAGAGTTATAGTGATTAATATTGTTGGTGTATTGAACATCTTTATATTCATTTCAGTTTTAGTTTTAGTCACTCTGATAAAGGATGCATACAGATATTGTTATTGCTTTCTAAACTTAACACATAAGCATAAATAAAAAAATTAAGAACATTTATATATATATGCAGTTAGTACTACCCCTATATAATGCACATGCTTATTTTTCCCTCAAAAATTTGCAAAAAACTGCACATTATACATGGCAAAATATGGTACCTATGTACTATAGATACAGGTGTATATAGTATATGTGATATTCACACGGCATACTGTTATTTTCCTCAGGCATTTTAGCAAACTGATATCACGCCCCTGTCCGAAGTGAATGGTCTTCCCCGACAACTGGACAGACTAGGGTTCTGATATTGAAATAAGGACGGAAGTTAGATCACTGATGTGACTTAGGACACAGATGCATATAAAGTGAATTTCTTATGACTTCCCTCCCAGGGTAAGCTCAGGTTCTCTTCTTTCGTTGTCATGGACAAGAACGAAAGATGACACTGACTGAACGCAAGGAGAGAGATCGGCACACGGGGGTGCTGAGGGTGTCTGATAATAACTCCTTTACCCATGATAGAGGGTTGTTGTGACAGCCAGTAAGTTAGAGTGTGCTACAACATTGTGGAAAACTCTAAAGTGATATAGCCTATTATAATTATGTGTGTATTTTAAAATTCTCTGTCTCTGTGTTTAAATGTAAATATTGACCCAATAATCTTTGTGTAGCAACAGTTCTTATTTTAAAAATTCACAAAGATTTAAATGGATTTTCTAAAATTTTCTTGGAAGCCTCATGGTTCTAATTATTCCCATTACATTAAATGTTGTTTTCTAAAAAAAAAAAAGTTTGCTCTGAAGCAATGCAGATTTTAGCAAACAGTATGTCTGAAGATAGCTATTACTGGGAAAAAAGAAGGCCAATAAATACATATTTATGAATAGCCTCAAATACATCCAATAGAATAAAATGCAAAATGAAGATTTACTTGATCAATGTTCACTTACATTTCACCTTTCTTCTCCCCATTCTTACCTATCTGTTATATCAACAATGACATTATTCCATAAATTTCTATTAAAGGTTTTTCCCATACAATGGAGGTAATGATTACAGAACTTGGTTGTTCATGGTTCCCTTTTCTCTTAAAAAATTCACTTTGTTATTCTAAATGATTCCCAGAGAATAAATATCAGAAAAAAATAGAGAAATAAACCCCTTCCTTGTTTCTGATTATTATGTGTGCCTGTTTGTGGTTTGCAAGCTTATGCACTGGCAAACTTGTTGTTTAGTTTATAAACTTTGAATAAAAATTTTAAATGACAATGTATTAATTATCAGTTGTTTGACTTATAATTGACATACATCCAAATGTGGATGGATATATAAGTAAATATATACATACATAATTTTAAACATTGCACCATAAAAGACTAGACTTCTATTTTGCTACTCTATCATGTGATATCCCAGGGGTAACAATAAGATGTACCGATAAACCAAATATTTTATTTATTAGATTATTTGAAGAAATAATCTCTTTGCATACAGAATTGGGGTCCCCCCACCTGTAAATACGTTCTGCGCCATAAATAACATAACACTCAAAGTTGCTGAAGATCAAGGGTACATACCACAGTTAAAAACAGACAGAACATCTGAGTTTTCATTCTAGCCAGATACAGCCCATATTTCAGTTTATGTCTTTTCTAATTGATTCAGCAGGCCTGACACTGAACAGCACAAAACACCATCGGTTTGATGAGGTGTGGCCTTTTCTGAGGTCACTCGCTGGGTAACCACAAAAACACACACATGTGTTCCCAAGTCTAGGGCTTCAGAGTTGGGCAGTGTTACTCTCACATACATTCAAAAATAGTTTCCAATTGCTATGCACTTTTAAAGATTATTTTGCTGAAAAGAATGTTCTTTGGAATAAATAGCAATATTAGAATAAGAAATATTCATAATAGGAAACGAATGACTGCAATGCAGCAATGAATATTGCATTTCACTAATAAAACAAAAATTCTTGACTTTCAAATGGGTAGAGGGGCAAGTGAGGTAATTGTGTCATTTTATTTCTGGCTGGGAGAGTCTCGGTTAGTGAACAGTGAGGTCAACACCCAAAATGAAAAACAGCCAAATGAAGCCAAATGAAGGTTTCCTTCTGATATTCCATAAGTTGAATCCTTGTTCCGACTTTCCTCTTCAAATCATGTTTTCCTTCCAAACAATATGTATCCTAAACAGGAATCTTTGAACTTACATCAAGCAAAAATTCAGCGATGAGAAGAAAACAGGACGAACCCAGAAAGGTCACCAGCGTGGGTATAGTCCTAACATCCTTCTTCCTTTTACCTTGGAAATGAAGTTACTTGTGTGTTGCCAGCAAATTCCTTAGCAAAACAACTTCTGAATCTGTTCTAAAGTGGTTGGATGGGAAGAGCAAAAAATAATTTGATTTCCACTCTCCCTGATATTTTTCCTTTCATTGCAAAAAAATCTATTTGGAGGGAAAAAGAAATGTGTTGAAAAGCTCTTGTTTCTGCAGCCACGGTGGAGGCGATAGATACCACGTCTGCCGTTTTGCACGGCTGTCAGGCATCGGAACCCAGGAGCATCTGGTTGAATAAATCTCTGCTATTATCCGAAATGAGGTTTTAGTAATAAGTCATTATTCCCCCCCTGGCATCCTGGTCTTCAGTGTTGAATGTCTCTCCTGTTCCAGCATGTTTTGTAAAACCATTGATAAACAGAGCTGCTGTGAGCAGAGATCATTACAAAGAAACATTCCCTCCATAAAAACTGGGCCAAATTCCATGCTTGGAAAATGGGTGTGATTTATTGTGATATATTTGTTATTTGTGTTTGCTTTCCAATATGTCTCTTGGTTCACGTGGCATTTCTAAATGGAGAGTAGAAAATAGAGAGACAGAAATGAAGGGGAGAGAGAGAATTTGACAGGAAATTTCGCCTCATAATAATGGACCAAAACACTTCTGCCTCTCTGAAATGTATTTAATTTTTGTAATTAATTGAAAGAAATAGTGAACTTTTAAGAAATATCCACTTGCAAAGTTGTGTGCAACATTTGTATACTGTCAGTTCTTCCCTAAAGTTTTCTTAATATAAAGATTATTGTTTCTATAAAGATCAAAGAAATGCTTATCATGGAAGCATCCTAAATAGGGTAAGTTACAAAACTGCATAGAGTAGCATTTGGTATAATTTAATTTTATCAGGAGTGTAGCTCTGTACCATTAATTCTCAATTATGAAATATGAACACCATAGATATTAAATATATAATATAATGAATACATTAAATGATTCTTATGAATAACATTTCACCCATCTTCTGAAAATAATATGGGCTATATTGGGATATTTGACAGAATTCAGAAACAAGTCAGGATTATGCCAGCCCCCCCTGCCCCCATTTTGTAGATAAGAAAATTGAGATGGAGAATTATTTGCCTAATGTCTCATCAGCACTTGGTTTAGAATGGATAACATGGGCTATCCTTCATCTGCCATACTCACTCTGTAGTGGAGAAATCTTTCTAGGATGTATGGCTGTCATAGTAATATGTACCCAATGTCAATCTAGTATAAGGGTGTTTTTACGTAACTTCATATTGAAAATGTGTGTAATACTTCACAGTCGCTCTGATGTAACATAAGTAAAATATCTTATGATACTTATAAAGGATTTGATTCATGGCACAATACTTTCTAAATACCACGGTGATTTATTATTTGAACACTGTGCACTCCTTGTGTAATTGGACACTGTACTTCAGTTATTGGACACCCAGCACAGAACTTATTAATGGACAGAAGCTATGCTTTTGCTTTTGAACTTCGGACCTGTTAAATGGAGAGAAAAGAAGTAGTTTGACTCTTGGGACTGCAATTCACAATTGTGTAATATTTGCAATGTCTAGGAATTTGAATATTGAAATAAAAATTTTAAATTAATTTTATCATTCCTTGGAGCGTGCTGTCCAGAGATGCAACTTCTTGGTGCAGGCATCCTCAGAAGCTGACAGTTTATAATAAATTGGGGCATTGTAGAGAATGCCTGGGACTTCCAGTAAAGTTGCTGCTTCCTATGAGTCCAATACAAAGATGGAGAGATGAGTTTCTAAGCATACTTCTCAACACAAAGAAAAATAATGAAGAATATTAGGAGGTCAGGGATTATATTGGGAGGTTAGAGATTGAAAAGAGGTGGAGTGAACCCTTGAAGACTTCAGAAAACAGGGAGACCTTGAGAGAAATAATTAGACTTAAGATGCAATATGTTTTCCTGGAAGTCCCAGAAGGAAGAAAGTTCCTGGGCAGGGGCCCAAAGGTCACTGAAGCAAAGAAACATACTGCCAGCAAGGTATGAAGTGGAGGTCAGTGCAAAATGAGATCAAGGGAGTGGAACTGCATGGGAAGAGAATTGGACATTGAAGAGATGTGTATTGTATCTTATGCATATGATTTGTGATTTCATACAGTTCATACTAAACACAAAATTGTAGACAAGAGCATGTGTTTGAGAAGGGCTATAATTTAAGGGTTCTCTCTAACTGTAGAATGTGAATAATAATTCTATTTTCTAAATGGTTAGCACATTTTGAATTCTTGTTATAAGCGAGGAAGTAAACATTTTGCACATGTCAGTTCATTAGACCTCAGCATAATCCTCTGAGGTCAGTTCTGATGTTCTTGTTGTGAGGAAGAAATGGACAAATAAACATCAAGCACTTGAGTGAACGTAGCAAACTCTCCAAAAAGTTGGCAATTAGGATCACCTGGATGAGATGGCCTTCACATTCAAGTAAACATAAGTTCAGTCAAGATCTAGTTAAATCATTGTTGGTAGTGATATCACCGATGTCGAGAGTGAATGATCAGTTATAGATGGAGTCATTATGAATCCCAGCTTCATTACAGTATATGAAGATCGGAATAAACGGTCTTGACAATGTTGTGTTGTTTCACTCTTGTAGGTTACTTATTATTTTTATTTGTTTAATGTCTTTTTGGGAGGTGTGTATATTTAGTGTGCACAGATATGTCTAGAGAATGGGTTTTTAATGAACACATTTTTGTTTCTGGCCACCTGGTTTTGCTCAAAATAAATGTAATAGAATAACATCCACTGGGTATAATGAAATTTCAGATACTGGTGAATTTAGTTGATCCTTTAAGAATTTCTACCCTTCTTCCACAATAGTTTTGGATATCTTTTCTCCCTGTGCCAAGGCCTCCCCCAAATCTCATCCTTTTCATAACAGCTTTGCAAAAATACTTGGGGACGAGGCTCTGCAACATGTGGAACAGGCACTGATTCTAGGGGCCTGGAAGGGAATGACTTCAGCTAAAGCTGAAACTTGCTTCCACATCTGCCTGGTCTGTGGCGCAGAGCAGCCAGAGCTAAGTGAGACAGTACAGTTGGCATACTGGTTCTGCTCTGCCCTGCACAGGTGGTGCCTCTATCAAGTACAGGTGAAGAAGAGGGCAAAAGGCCAGTGCCTTTTGAATAGTCACCCTAGATAATGAGAAAAATAGAACTGTCTTTCATATTAGATTTTGTAGTTTTTGACTAAAGTATAAATGTTACCTTAAAACCTTTGTATTTTCTATTTTTCACATACTGTTGCTAATCAGCAAGTGTAATATGAAGTGTTGGGAGCCGTCCCGCTTGGTTTCAGGGACTGTAGCCCCAATAATGGACAAAAGGGTCCCACGACTAGGGCTGAGTGAAAAGTCCTTGGGGCCATGAGCCACTAAGGAGACAGAACCTATCCTCCTGGCAGGAGCACAGCCCCTGCCTCCCTCACTTCACCCTGCTTGGCCCGGGTGGATACTGGTTAGCCAATGACGGGTAAGATTCCTCAAGGGAGGAACAACCTAAGATAGGCACAGTTGCAAAGAGACCATGCGGGAAGGACTTAGGGGACTATAGAGAAGGGGCAGAAAGATCCTCACCCCTCAGCTTTGTCATAGCCTGAGTCCTTATTCTAACTGTAAAGAGTCTCCTAATCTCTTGGCTGCTTTGCTCCCCCGGGGCCTGACTCAGCCTTAAAACAATGGCAGAGGCTACTGCAGCCTTGTACTAGAACGAATGGCTCCTGGGGGTAAATCTGACTTGAGAAATAATGTACATTTTGTCCTTTGAAGCCTGCTCTGCTTTGCTTTGTAAGCTCTGTTGACATAAACTGGATGTTCAAGTTCAAGGCATAAGCAGTAAACTCCTTATCTCATGAAATACATCTTAAAGACACTCTGGCGTCAGCATGACTAAGGGTTGACCTATGACAAATCTCTGTGTTCCTTCAGTTGTTATCTATAGGTAATACCTGTTTTTGTATGACTATAGCTTTTTGACATTGATTGATGAGCTATGCATGTATACACCTACACATACCATTCCCAATAAAAGCCATTTGGGAGAAGGGCTCAGCGCATTCTCCACTAGAGGGAATTGCCACCCCCTTTACCACTGGAACAGCAAGACTGTGTCTGGGACAACTTATTTCTCATCCATGGCAGATGGGAAGAATTCTGCTGGACGAGTTCCTCTCATGTGGAGTACATGATAAAGAGATTTGCCCATTAGACTCATGATTACTGTCCTCAGGAAACCTGCATTTGGGCAAATCTTAGGGATAAATATGTAAATATATGAATGACATGACTTCTCAGCTGCTAAACATCCTTGAAGATTGTTGGAATTCATTTATACAATACATTCAACTCAACCTGATGGTATTTTCCTGTTATGATTAGGATGCAACCTTTTAGATATTAAACATAATATGCTACACTGAAGAGTATATTGTAAAAGTGGAGAAGTTGAACTCTGAGACTACAGAAAAAGGGAAGAGGTGGAAATAGATTTTGAAAAATTTTAGTGAGGCTAAAATAATAATCTCGACAAAAATGTGGGAATAACAGGTAGCCTGCGCTCCTACAAACTGCTAACCTCCCTGGCTGGGCTCCAAGTAATCGTCTTTCAGATTAAGCATTTTTTTCTATAGGAAGAAGCAATATGCACATTGATTTTTCAGGAAAATGAGCCCTTCAAGAATCCATTGATGCCAATTCAACTCTAAGTCTGAGAGCATTATTATATGCGATCTGATATTACTCATCCAGAAGACCTTTTTTTTCACACTTAGGATATTTTCTTCATTTTTATTTTAATTTCTTTCTTAGTACAGAGAATCTACATTGACTCAAGTGATTTTTTTTCTCCCTTTTCCTGTTCTCATATTTGTCCCTATTCTTTTGAAAGTGGCTCACTGCCAGTTGTTGACTCTATTACTTAGTCAACTTTTTAAATCAGTTTCTACTTGGGCTCAAGAAAAGAATGTGGTTTTAGACTTCAAGGCTCTTTGGAGATGGTATCAGATCTTCCATAGCTGAAGAGTCAGCACAGCAGAGTTCAGAGCACGCACGCAGACTTTGGAGAGAGACGTCTCTAAGTTCAAATCACTCCTCACGGGACTTGCCATGCATCAGGTTCCCGACACTCTCCGAGCCTCTTCCCCCGTCTGTAGCACAGGGACTGCAGCGTGTACCCCACAGAGTCACTGTGAGCCCTAGATGGGAGAATGTGTGATTAGTAGAGTAAAACATCCAGAGCGGGAATGACTGTAACAGGGAGAGAAAGTGTTTATCAAATCGCCATAAGAAACTTGGAACTTTTCCAATTATAGAAGATATTCCAGTCATTTTCTTGCTCTGTGAGAGTTCAGTGGTAAAGTATATAGTGTAGGCATGTGGGGCATTTTGGAAGAGACACCCCTAAACTACCTATTTCTGACAATGGAGTACAGCAGAGAGGAGCATGGGGTGCAGGTGATGGTAGGAGAAGATGGCAGCGAGTGCCTGGGCCCTGGACTGGCTCCCCCTCGATAAGAAGAAGGTGGAAGCAGCCATTTAAACAAAGGCCCTTGAGTGTCTTATACTCCTGTGGCCTTGTTCTGAGCAAAGGGAATGGAGTAAAGAACAAAATAGACCAAATTTTCTGATTTCGTAGCATTTATATATGGGTGGGTAAGACAGACAATAGATAGATAAGTAGGTCATTTGTAACATAAAACAGAAGGTTGGTGCTTTGGAGAAAAATCAAGCAGATGCTGATTGGGAATGCTATTTGGGCAAAGGTCTGTTTATCCCAGTGTGGTCAGAGAAGACATCCTTGCTCAAGATTGGAAAGGAAGGGAACCAGCAGATGCCTGGGGCTAAAATGTTCCAGAGAAGAAAAGGTCCAGGCAGCAAGGAACTGGCACTCCCGGAGAAGAGCAGAAAGGGGTGTGGGAGTGGGCTGGGGGACAGGCCAGAGACCTGGTAAGCACTTCTGCTTGCACTTAGCAAGAGGCAGTAACCAGAGGAGAGACCTGACGGGACTTCACATTTCAGGACGACCACCACCCTGGCCCCTGTGTTGCAAGTTCTCGGTGGTCTGTGAAGGTGACAGGGAAGATGAGTCATTTAAAATCTTAAAATATGAAATTGAAGAATGAATGATATGAATACTAGCATATATTTACTGAAAGCTTTATCCTATGGCCCAACCCCGAATGGATTCCACATCCAATTGTCTCATTCAATCCTCACAACTATAGGAGCACGGGTGGTAGGACGCGTACATATATGATCCCCAATGTAAGAGAGAACAGTCAGTTTACAGAGCTTACATTACTAAGGTCACGGGGCTCGTGAGTCACACTGAGAAGATCTATTTTTAGATTCTAGAGTCCGACTCTAAATGGGTCTTCCTTGCTAGATGAGACATTAGATGAGATTTTAAATGTTTATGTGCTATTTTACATGTGTGTGTATTTTAGATTTTCCTTTAAATTCTATCTTTTTCCTACTAGAAAGCCTAATTATTAGCTTTCAATAAAACATTGCCTTTCATATTAATGACCATGAGTGAAAGAAAATATTTTGGTACTTCTACCTCCCGAAGGTCAGCGGTTTTCTGTGAATCGTACCAGACGCTCCTTAGATCAACACGAATGCTCAGCAGTGGGATGATATTTTGATTCATGACTATGTGCTCATCATGTCTTCACAGACTTAAGCCAGTGCAGTGGAAAGTGAACCTGATGTTTTCTGATGCACAATTTGGCATCCTCAGCAAGTATTTCCAGGAAAATAGCAGATTTTGAAATGCACTGAAATGCACAATTTGGCATTCTCAGTAAGTCTTTCCAGGAAAACAGCAGATTTTGAAATGGGTTGAAATGAATAGGTATTTGCCTTAAATCTAAACCCTCTTTGATGCAGATACTGGCCCACAGTCTCTGTGGCATTAAGGATGAGATACGAGACAAATTCACACAGACTACGGAGTCTTGTGGAGGAACACGGATGGCACAGCTCCTCTCTGAAGGGGAGAGCAAGCCTTGGAGTGCCTCAGCCACTCTCTCAAGAAAAGAGCACCCGACCCTTGCCTTGACAAGATTTTATTGGGTTCGGTTTGCATAGGAATACACGATGTATACATAAAGCTCATCAGTCATTGTCAGGCAGAAATGATTAAACATTAGATAACATTCAGAGAACACTGAGGGCTTATTTTGGGTCAGGGTCAGATAGTTAAATGGCCATAAAACCTTGGGGAACAAACTCACTTCCTGCTTGGACCCTCGTCATTTAAATTGAGGGTATTAGCAAAGTAGGTTTCATCAGATTTTATGCATTCTTTCTTAGGCCTGATCACCCTAGGGAACCTGCCCTTTCCAGCACAGGGTGCCCTCCAGCACCTCCAGCATTGTTTCAGGCTCAAGGCATTGTTTCAGGCTTAAGTCAGGCAGGGGAAGCAAGACAGCCAAGAGATTAGGAGACTTTTTGCACACAGAATGAGGACTCAGGCTATGTCAAAGCCCAGGGGTGAAGGTCCATCACCTCCTTTTTCTGTAGCCCCTAAGTCCTTCCCTGGGGGCCCCCCGAGATCATCCCTTTCTTAGGTTATCCCTCCCTTGAGGAATCTTACTCATCATTGGCTAACCGACCAAGCATTAGGCGACAAGCAGGGGGGAGTAAAAGAAGCAGAGGCGGTATCCCTACCAGGGAGATAAGCTTTGTCTTTTTAGTGGCTTATGGTCCCAAGGTTGCTTACTCAGCCTTAGCCATGGTGGGGTTACAGCTCCTGAAACCAGGCAGGGCAGTTCCCAACACCTCATCTTTGAAGCTTTTTCAGCTCAGGTTCAAGACTGGAAAGGAAGGGGACCAGCAGATGCCTGGGGCTAGTGACATAGTTTAAATCTAAAGTGCATTGGCTGTTTCCAAAACTCTAAACATTTTTTGAGCACCCCTAGGAACTAGTGTGGTGTAAGTCCCAGTGGAAATAAGATCATAATGACCAATCACAGTTTTAAGCAAGTAGAAAGCACATCTTACTTTGCGTTTTATGCAGAAAGGCTGACTGTGGTAGACTGAATGATATCCCCCCAAAGATGTCCCTGTTCTAATCTCTGAAACTTGTGAATATGTTACCTTGAATTGCAAAAAGAACTTTAGACATGTGGTTAAGGATTTTAAGATGGGAACATTCTCCTTGATTATCTAGATTATGTATATGACCAAATGTAACCACGTGGGACCTCATAAGAGGGACAGGAAATCAGAGAGGAGTAAGGGATAATGCAGCCAAAGGAAGAAGTTGGAGTGATAACTCCATGAGAAGCTGTGGGCCAAAGGAGGCAGGCCACCTCCAGCAGCTGAGTAAGACAAGGACATAGATTGTCCCCTAGAGCCTCCAGTAGGAGCCAGTCCTGCTGACACCTTGACTTTAGCTAGGTGAGGCTGATCTTGAACTTCTGACCTCCAGAAGTATAGGATAATACATTCAGGTTGCTTTAAGTCACTAAGTCTGGGACTGTTTGCTACAACAGCAATGATGTGGGAGCCAGCTCTCTCTTACTTCCCTCCAGCGCCATGGTGCAGGTGAGGCTCTCTCCCCCAGCCCTCCCTGCACCACCACAGTGCTCTGCCTGCACCCTGCTGCCTGCCACACCCTTGCTCTCCAGCTCACACTGTGCTCTGGGGTCTCTCCTCCGTGCAGGGCTCGTCTTGGGGGGTAGCTTCACGTGGGTAGTTTGAGGAGTCCGCAGTGCCCATCGCTCCAGCACAGTCCCACATCACCGTGGTCCCTTTGCTCGCAGCCATGACTGGACGCTGCGGAGCTCACTTGCAGTTGTGATGGTTGCTTAGAGGTGGCCCCACTGAGCTTGGCACCCAGTGCCTCTGGGTGAGCCAGGGCCCCTCCAGATGGCAGTGGTCCCCTTTGCCTTTCCTCTACCTTCTCCTTAACCGCTGTCCGGGCTCCGTGCATTTGAACATTGTTCCAACGTTAGCCAAATTTTACATGTTTTTTTACTTTATAAATTTGTTTATAGTTCTTGGCGATACCTGTTACTGTGAGTCAGCCGTTTTATCGAAATTGTTCTGGTGAGTTCTGGCCCTGAATCGTACATGGAGATTTTCATCTGACTCATGACTGACTTAACTAGATTTGAAATCACAGTTTATTATATATATATATTTTTAAATAGAGAAAACACGTGAATTTGTTTAGGTGAGAGACAAAGATCCCATCCGCCCCTCCTTTCGGCCATGCTTCACTGTATTTGCAGCCAGCCTCTGGCCAGCTCCTTTAGTACGCATTTCCGCAGCACAGAGTGTGGAGTGCGGTGCCTCTGACAACGCAGTCAGTGAGTGAATGCTGACATGAATCATGCTGTAGGTGTGCTGTCAGCAGGGGTGAAGGGGATCATTTTCAGAGATTTCAAGAATTCCTGCTTCCTGAAAGCACGAGGAGTGGAAGTCCAAGTTGAGACTTGCCCATAGTTGTGGTTAATGACTCAACACAGGATTGAGATCAAGGTAGCTGATTCTTGTGCAGCTTGAGTTTTTCAAATGGAAACACCACGACCACTGATTGTGGTGCTTCACTTGTACATGGGAGCCACATTTATGTTTAGAATATGATTTTCCTTGCTTGCTTCTCAATTTTTTTTTTCCTGTGGTTTACACATCTTCAAAAAAAATGGCGGTTTAAAAAAGTTAAAGAATTTAGTTGCTGTACTCTAGGTGTTTTGAAGTTGCTCATTTGTGAATGATTCTCGTTTGTGTAGGTTTAATGGGACTTCAACCATCTGTTACACAAGAGCACTTTCAGGTGCTCCCCGATGATTAATAAAAAGTTATATTACAGGAGGTTAAGTGCTCTCTAAATCTCTTTTCATGTCACAATTCAGGCTTAGCTGAGTGAAATAATTGCAGACAAGGCTGGGCACATCTGAGGGTGACAAGGATCCCACAGAGCTCCTTCCCAGTGCGCGCTGGGGGCCCTCACTGGGAGTGGAGGGCTCACTGGCGAGTGGGGTATGGTTGAGATGTCACATGACTTTGTCCTGTAATTAAGTTACATCTTTTGGATAGAATTATGCAAACCTACAGAAACAATAATATAACAAGCACACAGTGCACAATTAAACTTAACAGATGGTTTTTTTTTTTTTGCCATATTTTCTTGATCTCACACCTTATTTTTATTTGAAAGAAAGAAAATATTACAAAGTCTCATCCCCATAACTCTCTCTCCTCTTGCCTCCTCAAAGGTAACCACTTCTCTGGAGCTGGTTCTATCGTCATGCGTATTTTTATTCTTTTGCTACATATGGAACAAATTCATAAACAGTATGCAAAATTGTGCACTTTTATTTTTTTAATTTTTTAAAGATTTTATTTATTTATTTTTAGGGAGGGAAGGGAGGGAGAAAGAGAGAGAGAGAAACATCAATGTGCGGTTGCTGGGGGCCGTGGCCTGCAACCCAGGCATGTGCCCTGACTGGGAATTGAACCTGCGATGCTTTGGTTCGCAGACCACGCTCAATCCACTGAGCTCTGCCAGCCAGGTAAAATTGTGTACTTTTAAACTTTATGTAAATATTGTATTGTGTGCATCCAACTGCAACTTGCTTTTTACCATTTAAGCTGATGTTTTTATGATGCTAATGCATGCAAATTTAGTTTATACATTTTATTACAAGTTGTATCTCATTTTATGGGAAGAAAGTAAAGTTTGTTTATTCCCCTATGATAAGTAGTTAGGATGCTCACACATTTTTGCTGTTGTGAACACTAGTGCAATGAAAGATCCTTGTATATACTTGTCTCCTCTGAGCACTTGTATGGGGATTTCTTTAAGGTAGATTTCTGGAAGTGAAATTTATAACCAATAGGGCATGTTCAACTTTAACTTTTCTAGATATTTCTAAATCGCTCTCTAAAGTTGTTGTATAAATTACACTCTCAGATCAATATTTAGTTCTCTTTTTTCCCATATTCTCACCAACCTCTGCATGTTATCCATCTTAAATATTTGTCAACTTGAGAGGGGTGAAGCATTACGTTTTCTTTTATTACCCTGTGCAAAAGGGCTGGTTAAGTTTTGTTACTATGAGACCAAAGATGCTATTCTTTTTATTTCCTTTAAGATTTCAGGCATAAGAAATTACACTTACTGTATTGCTAGGTTCATGTTACAAAATCATTATTAGTCCATGAGTGGCCATTTTTAAATTTATCGGTTTGTTTATAAATAATGTCCTGGGCACCCATAAACCCTCTCCCTTTGCTCCTATGACCCTGAATTTTGGAGTGTTTATCATTTCCTTGCCTTTTAGAAATTTAGCATGTGTGTTATTGCTTTGGCTTGTTTTTGAACTTCATGAAGACACTATCATATTAAAAGGCTTTTTAGATTGTTTTACTTAACTTATCGTCTAAGATTCATGCTGTTGTTGCACGCAGCTCTAGCCTTTTCATTTGCACACCCAATAGTGGGAACAAATCGCAATTTATTTAACATTCTCCAGTAGAAGGGAATTTTTTTTTATTTTGGTAACTTTTGCTTTCTGGGTGTTCTTATGGACATCTGCTAGTGCACATGTGTGAGCCTTTCTCTTAGTGGATTGCTATGAGTAGAATCAGTGGGTTGAAGGGTAGGAAAATTTCCAACTGTCTAACCTTTGAAAGTGTTTTGTAAGATTCACCTGTAAAACATCTGGATCTATGTCTGTTAAAATTTTACAACTGTTCAATTTCTCTCATATTTATAGTGCCATTCAGGTGTTCTACGTCTTCACAGTATACTTTTATTACGTTAACTTTCTATAAGACTTTGTCCATTTCACCTAGGTTTTCAACTAAGTTTGGATAAGTTGTTGATAATATTCACTTACTATTTTTTCAATGTCAGATGCATCATCAATATTATATCTCCTTTATCATTTATAATATTATGTGTGCATCCTCTGGCTCTTGTCATCCATCAGTATTACCGAAGGTTTGCTTTTATTTTCTCACCCCTCAAAGAAAGATCTGACCTGGAGTTTATTGAACATCTTTATTTTGTCTGCGTCTTCCATTTAACCATTTTAATTATCTCTTTTTCTTTACTTTCTTTGGGTTTATTGTTTCTAATTTCTTACCTTGGACATTTATTCTTTTTTATTTGATTTTTCAAGTACAGTTTACATTTGGTATTATTTCGTATTAGTTTCAGGTGTGCAGAATAGTGGTTACACAGTAATACACTTTACAGTGTCCCCCGATGTTTCCAGCACCCACCTGACCCCACACACAGTTATCACAGTATCACTGACTCTGTTCCCTGTGCTGTACTTCACAGCCCCGTGAGTATTCTGTAACTGCCCATCTGCACTTAAACTCTTCACCTTTTCGCCCAGTCCCCCACCCACTCTACCCTCTGGCAACCATCAGTCTGTTCCCTGTGTCTATGAGTCTGTTTTTGTTTTGTTTGTTTATTTATATTGTTTTTTAGATTCCACATATAAGTAAAATCATATGGTTTTTATCTTTCTCTGATTGACTTATTTTACTTAGCATAATACCTTCTAGGTATGCCCATGCTCTCACAAATGATAAGATTTTATTCTTTTTTATGGCCAAGTAGTATTCCAGTGTATATATGTACCAAGTTTTAAATCTACTTTGGACATTTACTCTTCAATTTTCATTCTTTTATCTTTTCCGATATGACCATTTATGCCTGTATATTCCTTTCTCAGCAAGGCCTTAACTGCTCTCAGAAATTTAGATACATTATTTTCATTTTTATTTATCTGTAAGACTGTTTACATTTCTTCTTCTTCTTCTTCTTCTTTTTTTAACCAATGAGTTCTTAATGGGAATGTCAGTTTTTCTATTTCCAGTTTTTAAGTTACTTGTGTTGTGGTCAGAGGACGTGGTTTGTATTCCTTTTGTCTGAAGAGTGGGGAGGTTTGTTCTACAGCCTAATGTGTGGTCAGCTGTGGTTACTATTTCATACGTGTTTAAGAAGAGTGTATATTTTTCTTCTGATTCTGTTTTGGATTAGACTGTGTTAGCCTGGGGTCACTGGATGGGAAGGTTTGCTCATGTCTAGGCGTAAGGCAGGGTGATTTGTAATCAAACTGCAGGTTGTACATTTCTGAGACTGAGAGATAAACTCGGCCCAGATGAGGTGATCCTGGCACTTCCCCAGATGAGCTGACATGCAGGATTGCTTCGGAATTATTTATGCCAGGCTAGATCTAGAGAGCATATGTCATGCTAACGGAAAGCTAGGGGAACCTTAATCATCTCATTCATGTGTTATGGTTTGCAACTGGTGAACTTGAACCTCCATCTGTGCTAAAGAATGTAACTGAGACCTCTGAGGTATACCTCGAAAGCACTTGCTTCCTTCTCTGTGCTTTAAGTGGGTAAACTCATTTGATTTTCCCAAGTGGTGCTGTCTTTCAATCAAGTTTATTATTGTCATTTGTCAAGAAAGTGCTGGTGTACCTTAATGAGGTACACGTTTACAAGCTTTCCACCACTGAAGGTTTTTTTTCTGTGAATAGTCTGATTAAAACTTTTCTGTCTTAAATTATTTTTTCTTACAGATCTGCTTGTATATCTTTATACATTCAGGACTTGAAGTCTTTCTCTTATGAGAAATATAAATATCTTCCAGATACAGTCTATTTCTATAGTTATGGTGATTTTTACTGAATAGAAGAATTTTTGTTCTGGTAAACTCATAAATACTTCTCTTGGTTGTTTTGTATATTTTTATTATTCCACAAACATTACTGAGGGAATACCATGTGTTGGGCACTGGATCTCGGGGGCAGGAGAGTGAATTCAATAAATTTCCTTCTCCCATCTCAGCAGTGGCAATAATTGCTGTGATGAAAAACAAAACAGGGTAATAACATAGAAATGTCAAGCGTTTACTATGGGGGTTAGTATTTTACATCTGGTAGTCAACGAAGACCATTATTGTTAGGTGACATGACAGCAGAGAATTTATTAGGTAAGGAAGCTAGCCATGTAGATGTATGTTTTGTTTAAGAAATATTGCATTGTCTGCTGACATAAAATTGACTTTTGTACATTCCTTAAGGTTTTTTCAAATTTGCTCTTCATTATTTAGGCCAACAATACATGTATTCATCCTACCGTTTATGGACATTTGCATTACTTTCAGTACTGGCTGGTATAAATAATGCCCAACATCAATATTCTCGTGCACATCTTCTGGTACGTGGATGTCCTGCGTTTTTACTGGGCATGTTCCTAGGCGTGGGATTTATTGGTCGAAGGCGATGTGTGTGTTTAACCTAGTGTATACTACTAAACGACTTTGCATAAAGATGCAACAACCAACACTCTCAACAGCAGAGTATGGGTTCTAGTTGTTCCCCATTTTTATCACTCCTGGTCTCGTTGGTGTTTCTCAAGCAAGCCACCATGATGGTGGCGATGAATGTCCATGCTGGTTGTAGTTCTCATTGCCAATACTATTGAGCAGGGTTGTTCCCCCCCCCCAAATGTTTTGGACATTTTATCAAGGTGTTTGTTAAAATCTGTTGCCTGTTTTTCACTGTGCTTTTTCCTCTTGATGTGTAGGAATTTATTTATTCTGGATGTGAGATCTTTGCCAGCTGTGAATACCTTCTCCCATCTCATGGTTCACTTTTATAGTCTCTTAATCATGTCTTTTGGTGAGTGGAACTCTTAATTTTAATATATTCTAATGTATCCTTGTATATGGTTAGTGATTTGTCTGTCCCTTTTAAGAACCCCCTGCTTTTACCAAGTTGAGGAATATATCCTATTCTCTTGCAGATCAGCACTGTCCTGAGAAATATAATGTGAGCCACGGATCAGAACCTGGTACATAATTTAATTTTTAAGTAGCCACCTTAAAAAACAGAATGAAATGGGTAGAACTAATATAAATAATAAAATTATTAAGGAGATAATTATTCTTCTTTCTTTAAAAATAAGATTTAAAATTCCAGTGGACATTGTCCACTTACAGCACATCCCTATCTGAGCAAGGCACATTTTAGTGCTGGGAACCACATGTGTCTAATGGTTGTCATGGGTCGCATTGACCCAGTTTAGGAGCTTTCAGTGACATTCCAGTTGTACTGAGCTCTACCATTCGCGTGCAGTTGTTTTGTGTGGACATGAGGTAGCATCCCTAGCAAGGAAATTACATAGTTTATACAAGTGAAGGGAGATCTTTAGGATCCACAACCAATCTATATTCCTTAGGAACTAAAACAGGGCTTGAGGATGCTGGCATTTTCGGTCTCTCATCTCTATATAGTTTCAATTTATTTCATGAGCATTTTTCAACATGACAGGGACAAGGCCCCCAGTTGTTCTGCAGTCACGTCTCTACCACTTCCAACAGATGAGAAAAGATAAATCTAATTCTGCTTAGAAATATCCCAGCTCAGGTCACATGCCTATGCCTTGCAGCCAGGAAGATGATTATTTTTGGTCAGGTTATTATATGCCCATATTTATAATCATGGGGCAGATACAATTTACCACAGAGGGAAAGCTACCATAGTATATCTCGTCTGTTTCTTCCATGAGATGCATTTAAGGAGCTGGGATTATTCCTTGTGCACAGTAACCACTAAATAAATATTTGTAAATAGCAGTAGATAGTCTCCTAATTTGGCAGGAGCATTGAAAATAAGGCTTAAGGCAGGAGGAGGAATAGAAATGCATTTGCTTGGAACTCATTTTTGTGGTACACACATATTTGAAGACCATCCAGATTCTTAGTTTATATGTTTAGAACTATTGATTGTAACGGTTTGTTAACACTGAAAATAATCAGCATTTTCTTTATAACCTGCATTTTCTGCCAATTTCCTGGTGATTAAAAGAGGGCTACTAGTGTCTTCAGTAACTACATGCAGCTTTGCAGAATTTTTTTTTTTTCCAGAA
Source organism: Tonatia bakeri (assembly GCA_004024845.1). Classification (NCBI taxonomy): domain Eukaryota; kingdom Metazoa; phylum Chordata; class Mammalia; order Chiroptera; family Phyllostomidae; genus Tonatia; species Tonatia bakeri. The sequence goes on along the minus strand of PVIA01013349.1, from coordinate 406 downwards.
TTTTTGAGTGTGACTCTGACTCACCTTTTGGTACAATTCTTTTGGCCATTAGTCTAATGAGTGATTTTTCATTATTAATTTTTTAAGAATAGTATGAAGGAGGAGAATGTTATTTGATATTGAAAGAATAGTTTTTCCTTTTTTAGAATTTAACTTCCTCCCTGAGTGAGGTTGTTACAGAGCAAGACCCAAACAAGGGGGGCCCGAGAGCCCGGGACGGTGATGCTCTTACTGAAAGAAATTCGGGTCCGTCTTGTCCGCCGCCATAAAGGAAAGATATATCTCAATGCCAGAGATTTGTGAAAAGGAAAGGAAAACGTTTATTTTGTGCTATACAAAATTTAAGGCAGTGACCTAATGTTTTTATCAAAAAATCTTAAAGTCCCTTAAAACACCCACTAATGCA